>BHFT01002874.1:0-92643 GCA_004320025.1 Laticauda laticaudata
CCTTCCTCCCTCTCTTTCCCTCCCTCCCTCCCTCCCTCTCGTTCTGATTCTCTCTGTCTTCTTCCTAGGTCGGCGGAATAAAAGATAAAGTTTTGGCTGTCCACAGAGCTGGCCTGAAGAGCGTCATCATTCCTCAAAGGAATGAAAAAGACCTTGAAGAAATCCCTGCCAACGTTCGGCAGGACCTCAATTTTGTGATGGCCAGCACCCTGGATGACGTCCTCAATTCAGCTTTTGATGGGGGGTTTTCCATCCAGGCGCGGCTCAATCACTTGAATAGCAAACTCTAAGCGAGTGGACGAAGTTGGCCGAAAGGACGAATGATAAAACCAAGATTTTCCTGGTGGCCTGTAAATGCAAGTGTTACGTCAAAGGGGGCAAGAACAGACTACCTGACATTAGTTGTTTACTTTTATTTTTAAAGAAGAAAAGGAATATTTGTAAGGGAACAATGATGATTCTTGCTGCTGCTTCTGATTGGCCCTACTCTGCATTGGTGGGGATAGTAGCTCTGCAGAGATAGATCTGAATGCTGAAACTCTTAAGGATGATTATATTTCCCAATGCTATTAGGAGATAGATTTACACATGGACAGCATAGCGGTAACTAAGCACATGAGCCTTCAAGGGAAGCTTTTTTCTTCCTCCTGTTAAATTCAGTGAATGAACATAGATATTTTTTTTTAATTTTTTTTTTTGCTGGAATGTCAAGAGTTTTAGTCAAATGACTGTTGTTGCCAGGCAGAGCTTTCTCCTTTCCTGCAAAAGAATTGCAAGCATAATCTTGAGAGGCATCCCTCCTTTCAGCTCTAGTGTCAGGGCAGAGAAAATATACTCTTAAGTCTGAAGGTGCCCCCCCTCCCCAAAAAAAAGGACTGGCCAATGCCAAACATCCTGGATTAGACAGTGGCTCGTGAGGCCACCAGGAAGCATTAAATTCTTTGCAATGATATCTGAAGGGAGTTCTTTTGCTGCTCCTAAACTCTTGAAAATTAATAATTATGGTGAGCAAAGACGCCATTGGTTTCTTTCAGGTGAATGGTGTGATTTAATGCTTTGTTGAAAAATTAAATTTTGTCAGCATATACCATGCCGACGTTATATCATTTAAATTCAGGTGCATTAGGATGTTGCAAGAAACAACTTCCTTTCCACGATTGTTGAAAAGATTCCCTTGCAGATCTGGCCACACATCGCACAACAGTGCATAGAGAGAGACAGAACGTTTAGCTCCCGAGACACTGAGTATTTTTTAACATTCAGCTATTGTGAAATGTTGGCTGGTTGATAAAGAGGCATCCATGAAGACAGTTATTTTTCCCGAACTGGCAGCTTGTTCTGTGAATGCAAAAGGCAACACGGAGTAAAAACTCTTCTTTGTAATCCACAAGCAAAATGTATTCTTGAATCTTACAAGCAAATGCACTCTTCCAGTGTGAACGTCAGATTTTGACCTAATTTTATTTAATAAGCATTTCTCCCCCTTCCCTCTCCCCCATGGAGAAAATCTATATAGCTGCTAAAAGTTGACTTTGGCTTGATAGCCCTTTGTCCTCTTTTTTTTTTTTAAGGCATACTTTTTGAGGATGCATTGATTACTTTTTGCAAGATTTTGATACATTTTTAGGATGCTTTAAGATGCAGTAGATGTGTGGCAAACCTAGCCAAAACCTAGGAGTATAAAACAGGTTCATAAATTATAATACACTGTTACATGTTATTAAGAACCATCTCCAGGGGGGACCAACTCACAGGACCTCCTCCTGCGAAGCACTAATCAGACGAACACAATTGNCAACTCACAGGACCTCCTCCTGCGAAGCACTAATCAGACGAACACAATTGGGCAACAGACACTGTGGGCCAAGGGTTCTCTGGAATTAGCTTAAATCAGATCTTGTCCCAACACTCAAAATTACTTCCCGACTGCAAATCGAAGCAACTTTACAGGGCAATCTTGCAAGGCTGTAAGTCACTGTTCAAATAAAGGAAAGCAGAAACAGAAATAACACTACAGTTAATTATATCATTAACTCTATGTATAGCCAGAATGAGTGTAGAATTGCATGTATTCCTCTAACATGCCCTACAATCGGTCTGCTTTTAACTGCTGGATCATTTTCCACTGTATTTTATTCATTGCTCTTTCAGCTGTTGGGAGTCCATGCTTGTCCTGCAAGTCTATTCTGGTCACAAACAGCCTTCCAGCATCATGACCTCTTCACATCATTTGAGTTACTTGATCAATGCTAGTTTCAAGTGGTACCGGTTGGGTCAGTATGTGTGTGTGTGTGTGTGTGTGTACCATTTGGCGCACCCTTTATTTTGTCAATATATCAACACCTACAGAAAAATGTGCTGGCTTGCAAAACAAGACATATTTAAAGAGGCCAGCTGCTATTCATTTTCACCTACTCTCCAAAGTCAAAATAGTCCAAAACCTTTGCACCAAAAAAAACCCCAAACCAGCTGCTCAGGATTTTTAAAGCTTTGAATGCAGAAGGGTTTTTTTTTTATTATTGTTATTTATTTAAAATGAATTTGAGGACTCATTTGAGAGCCAGCTGTAGTCCACAGTACTTACATGGAAATAAAAAGATTCTGAATTTGAGTGTCTGGGGAGATTCTCAGTCATCCAGGTCATGATTGTCCCAAAGATGGCTTTTTTCAAGAAGTAACTGGACTTTGTTTTTCCTTGAAGACATTTTGCTTCTCATCCAAGAAGCTTCTTCAGTTCAGTCACAAGAAGCTTCTTGGATGAGAAGGGAAATGTCTTCAAGGAAAAAGAAAGTCCAGTTGCCTCTTGAAAAAGGAACTTTTGAGACACCCTGGATTTGAGCAAGATTGGGATTTAGGACATAGGCTTAAATGAAGAGTCTGTTGTAGGCTAACCATTCTATCTCCATATTGCTGTATAATCGAGACAACTATTAGCTCACGACATAACTCTCTTTTCCCATTTTCTATTCCAATCAAAACAGGCTTCTCCTTTTTATGAAAAAGCATGACCTCTAACAAAATGTCATAGCTTTGAGAACTACTCTGATTTTTTAAATTTGAATTTCTGCTCTGATACCCTCAAGACCAGTATTTCCCAACTTTAGCTGTTTTTAACATGTTGTAGACTTTTAATTCCCAGCTGGCTAGAGCATTCGGTCCATTTTCCTGGAGTTTTCCTTGGAAAAGAATTCCAGAATTCAGGTTTTGCTGTGCCGGCTGCATTATTTCAGGCTGTTTTAAAGCATCTTTTATTTTAGACGTGGACAGCTTCCTATTGTTTGCCCTAGTCTTTAATTTCCTTTTTATCGGATGTTAGAGAAGAGACATCTTAAATACAGCAGGAACTTATCTCTCAGACATATCACTCCCGAAACCTACCTTATCTCCCCTGCCTTTTCTGATATTATCCTTAAATCCTACTTTGCTGGTGTCTGTTCAGAGTAGATCTTCCTGCTCTCCAATGGCCTGATCTACAATAGATTTCCACCTCCCTTTAATCCTGCAGTGCAAATCTCTTGGGAATTTATATCCTCCCACTGTCACAGCTAAGGAATGCAACCTTTTGTCCTCCTACTAGCCAGTCTGATGACATCTGAGAGAAAATCTGAAAATACATCTTGGGCTGTGCTGGAACAGGAAGCTCAGCAACTTATCTTTCCACAACATTTTACTTGTGAAAGGAAGTGACTTGGGAAACATGTTGAAGGGGAACGCTGGGAGGTTGGGGGCCATTTTCCCCCTCCCAACTGCACAGTAAGGCTTCCTTGGCAAATATAGGCAATCCTCGATTTACGACTACAATTGAGCCCAGAATTTCTGCTGCTGAGACACTTGTCTAAATGAGTTTTTAAGGCCTTTCTTGCCATAGTTGTTAAGTGAATCACTGCAATTGTTTAGTAACCCAGTTGTTAAGTGAATCTGGCTTTCCCATTGACTGGGCTTGCAACTGTCATAAATATGAGTCTGTTGCCAAGCATCTGAATTTCGTTTGTGTTCCATGCAGATGCTGCAATGGTCACGTGATTTCACGCCAACTGAAATAATTGCCCCAAGGTAACCAACATACAATGGAATGGGAGAGAGAAAGATGTGGAGTATTGGCATCCTCGTGGAGAAAAAGTTGCAGAGTACTGATATACTGAGGTGTGAAGACGATGAGCTTGTCAGCTACAAAACTGATAACCTAGGTTCAAGACCCGAGCTCCATGCAACGGGGTGAGCTCCTGTTCCTCGCTTCAGCTCCTGCCCACTTAGCAGTTTGAAAGCATGCAAATGCAAGTAAATAGGTACCACCGCAATGGGAAAATAACAGCATTCTGTGCGCCTCAGTGTATAGTCATGCCAGCCACAAAATGTCTTCGAATGGCTTTCTTGGCTAAGAAACAGATGAGCACCACTCCCTAGAGTCAGATATGACTAGACAGAGGAACCTTTACTTTTACACTTATATACTAGAATATTCTTTGTTGGCCGAGTGTGATTAGACACACATGGAATTTGTTTCTGGTGCATAAGCTCTCAAATGTACATACAAACAACAAATATACCAATAGAAGGTAACAGGAAAGATGAAAATGATAATAGTAATACAGGCCTACTACAAGAGTAAATATTCATGTAGGTTTCTGTTCACTAAGTCTCTGGAGATCTCTGAAAAATAAGTTGTGTGGAAAGAGGGCCTTTGTTCAGAAATGCTTCATTTCGGATCTCACTGACGCATTGGTTATACTTGCATACTAGATGAACCTATAGCAACTTCTTTTTAACCAAGGGTTACAAGTTTGAAGGGAGATGATGCCACCAAGGTAAGCAAGCTTTTTTTTACAGCAATCTCCGGGAATTCACAGAATATATTGAGATGTAGATACAGATTAACAGAGTTGGAAGGGACCTTATAGGTCATCTAGTCCAGCCCCCCACCCAAACAGGAGACCCTACGCCATGTCTGACAAATGGCAGTCCAGTCTCTTCTTGAAAGTCTCAAGTGATGGCGCTCTCAAAACTTCCGAGGGCAACTTCTGTTCCATTGGTTGATTGTTCTCCCTGTCAGAAAATTTCTCCTTATTTCCAGGTTGAACCTTTCCTTGTTCAGTTTCCATCATTATTCTTTGTCTGGCCTTCGGGTGCCTTGGAGAATAGTCTGACCCCTTACTCTCTGTGGCAGCCCCTCAAATATTGGAAGACTGCTATCATAGCTCCCCTGGTCCTTCTCTTCCCTAGACTAGGCAGGCTCAGTTCCTGCAACCAGTGTGTATAGCATGCGAAAGGGCAGAATAATAAATCTCTATACTTTGTCAAGACTGGCAGAAGAGTTCAATAGCTCTGTTAAGTATTGTTGCTATAGCCAGTACAGTTGGCTGTACTGTACTGTACAAGGTGGGTTCCTCAGTATCATCTGAAAAAAACTCAACTAAATTTTTGGGCACACATCCAGCTGCCCTTTCACTGCTTCCCTGAGAGAATTGCTGACTCAAAGAACGACTTAAATAAGCTTGTGAAATCATCCCGGCCTTGTAGTACTTCTTTCAAAGATTGACAATTTTCCTCCAGAGAGAGAAAGATGCACTCTAGGAGAGCATTCAGCGGGCATCTACAAAATGTGTACGGCAGCTTTGTTCTACTTGGTGCAGTTTCATGAATTAAAGGGGGAAATTCTCAAAATTGAATGATACAAAAATCATTCAAGAACGCCTCACTCGTCCACGCCTTGCATCTCATTAAGCAAAAGGCTTAATTGCAAGCCTGCGTGAACTTAAAATGCAGCTGTTTCCTTTGAAGTCAAAACTGATTAGTCTACTGTCAAATATGAAGCCGATAGCTGTCTATGCAACTTATTATGTACCTGGAGCACATGCCATCCCTGGCAGCCAAGGCATGACATGCCCTGCAAACAAAAACTTCCCATAACTATGTCCAGGTGTATCCAGACATTCCTAATCAAGTAGAAGCTTTACATGCCTTGCTAATCTCTATCCAGTAGCCTAAATCTTGACCTGGTAGTTCTTGACTTATTAACTGGCCACTTAACTATCAAAGTTAAGACGGACTTGAAAAAAGTTACTTAATGATCCGACTTCTAAGTTAAAATTGCTGCCCACTGCCCACCCCCATGGCTATGTGATTGAATTTTGGATGCTTGGCAACTGGCTCACATTTACAACATCTTAGGATAGTGATGATTGCATTTTTCCCACTTTCTGGCAAAAAAAAAAAATGTCCATTGGAACAATTTGATTTGCTTAATGGCCATAGTTAACTCACTTAGGAACCATTATAAAAATGGCTGTGAAATCGAGACCACAGTCCCATGGTGACCCGAGTTATGACCAAAATTCCAGACTCAATTGTGGTTATAAGTTGAGGGCTACTGTGAACAGCACTTTTCCCATTCACTCCTTGCTTCCTCAAATCTCGTTTGCTGTTAAAAGAATCATTGATGACGATTACTTTAGTCATCTGAAATTTTTTTCATACTAGATAACGTTTAAAAACAAGGTTCAATTTCTACTAACATGCCTGGCTTCTAGGAACAAATACAAAATGTGTGAGATAATCATGCCTTACATTTCTCCTGGATGTTCCCATCTATAAATGGCCCAAAGGAAGTTAGGCAGATAAGCATTCACAGAACAGCCTGCTGGAAGAAGATCCTTGCCACAAAAGGACCCTGCAGCAGGACCCTAGCATGAAAGGGTGAAACCGCAAGGAAGAATTCCATTTTAGTTTGCTTTCATTCCATTATTGCCAAAATATAAAACAACAGAACAGCCAACATCACTTTTAAGATATTTCATTTTGCCAGAAATTCTTTTAATGACAGATTTTTTTAAAAAAACCAAAACAGCTTATTTCAACTGTCTCCTTTAAACAAATGGTCTTTATAGTTATAAATACTGTAAACTATGTTTTCTTGTATTCCACAATTAATTAATACAAGAATGACCTCAAAATGTTTCAAGATCTCTCAAATTCTTTTGAAAATGGGCCCAAATTTCCCACTAACTTAAAATAGAACATTATTAAGCAACTTACTTAAAATTAAGTTTGAAATCAAAATGCAATGAGATCTACAATCTAGAAGAACCCTTTTTGGAATTTGTCTAATGGTATCTCTATTCTTCAAGTTGTATATACCATTCTTTACAGCAACACAGCACCTCAAAAACATTACCAATGTATGGAAGTCTACCTTTCGCCATAAGAAATTTTGCTGTGTATCAGAAGATGACACCTCTAAGCTATTTCAAAAGGTTCCCCTCCAAAAAGCAAAAAGGAAACAGAAAAACAAAATAAAACTTAATCACAGGAAAGAAAAATCATTTATTTAATGAAAAACTAGAAGTTAATAAAAATTAGCAAATACACAGAAAATTTATACAAGAACAGCAGCAATACTATGTAGTGATTTGGGAAGAGAAAAAAGAAAGCAAGGGAGAAAAAGAAGGAACAGGAGAAACAGCGGTCAAACCCCAGACCAGTTTGACCACTGTGCATGGCTTGTCAGTCAAAAGAAACACAAATGAAAACACAAAACAGTATCCTTTTCAAAAGTACAATTAATCTACAAAGAAGTTTAGAATTATTTTACAGCACTTTTCATAGAATCAATTCTTAATACAAAAGGATGCCCATTTGAGGAAATATATACATACATATACATATACATATATATATATATATATATTTTCATTCAGTGGTTTACTGCTGATTCATTTAAATATATTAGTGTTATTACATGCAACTGTTATCTGCACCTGAACAGTCTTCCTATTAATTTACCTTCATTTATGCTAGCCTCTCCCTCCCAATTGTTCACACCTAGCAGTCAGATGTTTACCACGGTTTCTGTGAAACTTGAATGCAGCGGATTTGAATTGAGGTGATGATTATTATTTTTTAGACACTGGCCCTGAAAATGTCAGATTGGGGTTTCAGCACATTGAAATTGTCACATTAATACCTAAGTTGCCGTTCTCTGCAAACAGCTGTGCAATGCTGGTATCAAAGACTAAGCAGTCACTATTCATAATGGCGGTTGCGATCCCCTCATGGATTGATCGCGGGGTTGCTTCCCAAGTCAATCGCCGCCTGTGACCGTTTAGCTCGAGGCGGTAAGCAAAATTTTCAGCTTGCTTCCGCGTGCCTATCAACTGTACGATTGCAAAGAACTGCTGGTGGCCATCGTATTTCTCCTGTTTCTCCAGTACTAACATGAAGTGAAAGCCAAAGCAAGACTGCATCATAACCCAGTCGACAGCTCCAGGAAGATTAATGTCCGTAGCGAGGAAAACAATATCTTCTCCCTGTAGCGTTGTTATGGATTTATGTTGGTGCATGAGGTGTGGCATGACAGCATCCAGAGAGCCTTGCCACTTACAAGAGGCCCCAGGGCACGGACAAGAGTAAGGCCTGAATTCACAAAGCTCTTCGTGGTCAGCTTTCTCGGTATGCGGCAAGGTGATCTCGCAGCCGGAGGAGGCGTATTTACAAGGAAACAGCACGGAGTTGGCAACTTTTTCCATAGCCAAATTCCGAATGGAACCCAACGGTCCTCGGCAGGTCGGACAACAGGTGAGCTTGGGGCGGCAATTGCTACAAACGAGGTGCCCGCTTTGGCACTGGAGGATAGGTGGCAGCACATAGTCAAAGCAGACGGGGCACTCAAAGAGGCTGGCCAAGTCATTGTTGGAAGCAGTGGTGCCCGTCAAGGCCGGTACCCTTTGAGACGGTGTACACTTGGAGGTACCTGTCGGAAGTGCTGTGGCAGTCTGACGACTCATTTCTGCAAGAAACAAACAAAACAAAAACTAAAGTGAGTTCTTTTTAACTAGCAACAATCACCTCAAACTTTATATTTTGTGGGGAGAAAGATCAAATGCAACTATGGGCTGATCCACGGAGCCTTCAGTGCAACCATTTCTCACAGTGGCTTTCAGATGGTGATAAAGAGAACAATCAAGGCTATATATCTCTCTGAACAACTGGTATTTAGATGTGCACAGTCCCTAAAATGTCCTATAGTTACTTACTGCTAAAATAGTTACCTTCTATAGGCAGGTCTCAAATCTGTTCTGAAGACGCCTCTAAAAGATAGTAAGGTTTTGATAATAGCAACAGGTTTTACCTGAAATGGAGTCACTATGGGAGCATTTTTCTCTTTCCAGCATTGCTATTAAATAAACAATATTTTAAAAGAGTGCTCATTTAAATACCAACTCTAGTAAGTTGATTTAGAACACTTTTCTCTCTTTTTTTTAAAGCAAACCTGCATTTTAGCCCAAGTATCTATGAAGTTTACAAACTGGTAAATTAAGATATATATCAATGAGCCACTGAAAAAATTATTTTGTATGGCAAAATGTTCATTATGATATGCTTGATTAACAGGATCTGTAAGTATTCCTGGAATTGGAAATATCAAGAAAATGTCCAGAAATTCCAAAGTTAGATAGAACCGCAACAATATAGCCAAAACTCTTCTTCCAAACCATAAACAAAATCTAGCAGCAGTCTTTGAAAATTTCACTTGTTTTCTGGCATCTTTTAAGAGAAATTCTCTACTGACAGGAACTGCCCATTGCTGACAAAGTAATCAAGCTCAGTCAGGATTTTCCAACATCTCCCCAGAATAAAAAGGTTTCCTGAGTAGCTATGCGCTGTTGAAGAAACCTACTTCTGGATACACTGGGAACCTTTCCCAAGACACCCTGGGTGATAATTAGCTATTCTGCTGGGCCACTTGCAATGCAAAAACTGCCATCAGCTTAGTGACAAAACACCTAGGAGGTAAGCAATGGCATTATGCCCAGGAGGAATGGCAGCACCCTTAGCCAACATTTCTGCTTTGTGGGGATTTAAACAAAACATGGAAAAGCAGTCTCTTCCTAAACACGTGGGACCAAAATATCAATATTTTGAAGGTGCCACATTCCAACAACTTGACAGTTTACGTTTTGTTTTTCATACTAATCGGAATATTTTCATCAAATATTTTCCCTGGCCATCTGGCTACATGTTTTGCGTGGCTGAAATGCTATTAAATACCTATATCTAAATATAGCTAACCTCAGTGGGCTGTAAACAATCTCCCTATGCATGCCAGGAAGCATCTGCAAAACTCAAAAAAGTTCTGTATGGTGAAGCCAATTAATGGGGTAGGTAGGATTCAGCAGTTTAAAGTATTCAAATTAAAACAATGTCCCAATTTACTTGGCAGCAAGTTCCTCTGAAAAAAACACGATTAAAGCAAAAGTACTGCCAAATTTCAGCTGCTGTAATTAAAAAGGTAAGGGCAGCATGTAGCATGGTGGGGATAGCATTTCTCCTTTTTTGTTAAGAGAGGAAATGCCTCTTCTGCCTATGAACTCTAAATACATTTCCTCCAGAACTGTTTATGACCAAAGAAGACATTCCTTAAATCAAAAATATTATGAGGGAATGGGCAAACATGTAATTTGATTGTTCTGTTGTGTAAAGCACACACACCCAAAAAGCTGGGCATTACACACATAAAATAGCCACATTCAACCAGGCCACATATTTCATAATACACAATCCTGTAAAGTAATTTAGAAATCGCATTGCCACACCCTTTGATCAGACAGCAAGTGCTTCCAACTACTTTTATCAAGTTTATCAAGGCTCAGCCCTAGTTATTTTGTACGCTAAGGGATTAATCGTTTGGGTTTTACACTTGCTGTAAAACAATTCCCACAGTTTATAAGAGGAGTATCTCTTGTTCTAGAATCCATCTGAAGAATACTGATTCTTGAAAAGTGAGAAAAGGGACCCCATTCTCATACAAATTTTCTATATCTATGATGAGAGGAGCATACTCTAGAAAAGTTTTCTAACTAGATTCTTTGCCCATTACAATTAGTTCATTTGGGTGGCCTCATGGAACAATAGTATATAAAATTGTAATTTTTATTAAATATAAGTATAAATGCTTTACAGGCTGTTTTACTGAGCTTGCTTAAAATAATTTGGTAACTTTCCACACTACCAATCATTTGCCAGAAGAGAAAGCCTTCATGTGATGAAATCGTTAATCCAGTTGGATGAAACTGATCACCATTGTAGTAATCTAGATGGGCAGGACAAGTTTCTTTTTATTCATTTAGCTTCTTTCCGCCACATCTAGAACTTTCTCCACTTTCATCCTTGTAGTATCTTATGAAGGACAGGTTGTGAGTTTTCATGGCTGAGTGTGGACCTGAATCTAATCCTGAGTCATAGTCCAACACCCTAACCAGTATGTTGACTCTTAAACTGAACTGGCTTTACTAAAACCATATTTTGCAAACGTAAATATCTCGCTTGTTTCAAATGATATTTCATTTCTAGAATTACAAAATCTGGGCTTGTTATTAAAGTACTAAATTCTTATTTGACCTATTTAAAAACTAATTTTCCAATTCTTTAAGTATAATTGTGCTCATGTTAGTTGCTAAGTACTGGCTGATTCACTATTGTAGGTCTCACGCTTTACTATAAAATGTTTTTAAAGCACTTCTGTGTTCAAAGCAGTATAATTCCAGGTTACTGACTAAAATTACTATCAAATAGTTATATGAAGTCATGCATGAAAAAGGATCTGAGATTCCAATTACTGTCCCTTACTGCCTTCATCTATAGGCCAGATTCAATATCACATTATATCAATTAAAGTATTAGCAAATGCAATTTGCCAGTTATTAACAGCTGGAAGTATTCCCCGTTTCCCCTACCCCATCTTTAAATCTTCAAAAACAAACTATATCAATATCGGATGGAAATATATGCAAAAGCCTGCTGTGCTGGGAGTAGAGAACTGAAACTAATCTTTATCCAGCAAGAGAATTAGCCAGTGACTCACCACTTTTTAAGTGTTTTGTATACTTTCCCAATATACAAATGACAGGGTGTGGATGAATGTGGGATCCTGCCTCATTATCATGGAGCGTGTCAGATCATGCCCAACTGTAAAACAGATCTCCAATGTTACACAATGTAAGTAGATCTGTTTTCTGACCACATTAATACTTTACTTGCTACCTATACTAAAAATCACTGTTTTTCATCAGTCAGCAATCATGTGACAATACAATTTATTTGTTGAGATTCCAAAATTCTATCTTGCACAGTATTTTTAGGGCTTCTGCTCCAACAGAAAGCTCTATCTCCTGCTCTATTTTGGTATTAGAAAAAAAAATCAAGTACAATTACAATTAAAATCAAGTACAATTAGACAACTATGAGCGAACTCTTCACGATTTTTAGACACATAAAAGATGATGATTTTTAATTGGCTCAATAATTGGAAAGATCTCACAAATTCAAATACAAATTGCCAAATTATATATCCTTGGACTATTGTATCAGGGCATGCCAAATTCCAAAATTGAAGCAATTACTTAATAATGTATTGCAAACGTTACATAGTGATTCCTCTGGTTCTTTGTCACATTTCAGACATATAGTAAATTTTGAGCTAAAACAAAACATTAGCAATTATTCCATTCCCATTTAAAGCACGTGAAGATTTTGTTTGTGATATAGTATGTGGTTCTGCTACTTACAACAAGGATTAATTCAACTAAATTGCCATCTGCTGAAAACTTACAGGTGTTTCTCACATTTCTTTAAAAGAAACAAGTCAAATGCCTGTGAAATGACAGGGCCACACAACTCTTGAATATGAGATGCCAAAACAACACCAGTTTAGAAATGTGCTACCTTTTCTTTTGTTGCTTTTATTTCCTGGCAGACATGTATAAAGGATTCCTTTCCAAGCATACAAAAAACTGAAGGCGGATTTCCCCGTCATCAGGAGTAAAACAGCTCATTGCGTTTCTCCATAGAAACAAAAACAATCCACAACAGAGGCCCCTCCTGGAAATTCCTAGGCTTGCAGACAACCAGCGCAAACACAATACCCAGAAGGGGGCACAAGTCCATGAAAGGCAAGCAGTTTCCCGAATATGCCCAGGGCGTGGAAAGCCAACATTTTCTTTTTCAGTAAAGTTTCCAAAGTAATCCTGAGCGTGAACCAACTGGGAAAAAGAAGGGTGGGGAGGAAAGCAAAGGTGAGGAGAGTCACGGAATTGCAAATCGGGCCAGTCTCCAGTTAGATCCACTTTGATCAGAAAAGCTTCTTAGGATGGTTCCTGCGTTGTCACTTCCATCACCCAGCCTTTTTGTAATGTTGAGTGATCTCCAGAGTCAAGAGCCAACAACTGCACGAATGCAAACGCAGCAGCAGCAGCAGCTCCTCCAGAATTCAGCCCAGCGCCTTCTGCAGCAAAGCCACCGGCTGCTGAAGGAACCCCGAGTCTGCTCTTCTTCGGTTCCAGGAGGGAGCCACAGAATAGAGGCGGTGCCTCACCTCGGCCGAGGGAAGGAAGAGGCAGGCTGGCCGGCCAGCCAACGGGCGTATCAGCCTCACATGACCAGCTGGACTCTGCATGCAGTCAACTAATGCAGGCATCCGTCAAAGCAGAGCCTGCTTAATGCAGGAAAAAGAAAGGCTGGGAAAAAGGAGCACTGGGCCCTTCCCCAACCGCAGCCAGGCTAGGAGAGGAGCTCAAGGCAAAATGCAAACTGTGGCCCTGCACTCCTCCCTCCCCTCCGAGGACCAGACTGTCTCCCAACAAGCAGCGGGTGAGTTTAATTAGTGGCCCTCCTGCAAAGATGATTTAATGTGGAACAGAAAGAGCAGCAAGGCCAGCAGACTTCCATGAAACCAATGAGGCTCTTTATCCAGCAGCCAGGCTGTTACCTTCTCCTTCCCCATACACAGTCCTAAAAAAGTCCAGCAGGAGAAGACAGTCTGGTTTTGGAAGCTAAGCATGATCAGACCTGATTAATACTTGGAAGGGAGACCACCAGGAAATCCAAGGGGAGTGGTAAATCTCTTGTCGAGCGAGGAAACTGCATAGCTCTTTCCAGATAAGCTCAACTCACTAAATTATAATATGGACATTATTTTAGAATAAACAATCCCTTTTATGATTAGTAAGATAACTAGTTCTCTCCGTGTTGCCCGCAGGCTGACAGCTACAGAAGAGTCCCTGCCATACCTGGAAATGCCAAGAATGGAACACAAGGTATTTTACACAGGCTAAGGAAACTTCCCATGAAAACTGCTGTTTATATTGAGGTGTATTTAAAACACACATGCAAGCCTGAAAGAAGCGAGCAATAATTTCTACTGGGGCCATGAAATGAAGACAAACAAGCCAAATCTCAGTCTATCAACTTAAATTCCAGGATTCTTAAATATACAGGAGAGCAGAAAACAACACATTCTGCAGTTCAATGCAGGCAGACAAAAGGAGATACAGACCCCTGCCCTTTGAGAGCTACCCCAGTAGCTCTCCAAGGATGTCCCCAAAAGTTTTTAAATGCTAATGTAACATAAAGAAATTAATAAGTACATTACAGAATTACTAGGAACCATATTTAATTTTACTTTGGTCTATGTGAGATCAAAACAAATCTGCTTTTTCTCTCGGCCCTGTCACTAACTTTTAGTATGCAGCCTTCCAAAAAATGCTTGTTCCTCTGATGCACTGAATGCCAGGAATAGCACCAGATACAACACGACTTATCTGATGACGCATGGAGCAAACAGCTGCAAATTCCTAGGGTTCCTCTAGCTTTAAACCTAAAGGTATAAGCATCTGTATTAATAGTGTGTATGGATTTAGGTAATTAAACAATTTTAAATGGTTGAGAGGTATCAACTAAACCTTTAAAAATAGCACTGTGAGACGAGGGGATGGGGTGATAGACTGAAAATACATTTCTGTTTGGAAGGCCATTTCAGGCTGTGTAACAATTACTATGTGCACAGTAGGCTCCAGAAAACCACCTAATAGGAAGGTTTGCATGGCAATGGGGTCCTAAGAATTTCGTCTCTTTCAAACCGATATTCTTTTCTGTGTCAGGCCAGCTCCAAAACTTCATTCGCATTTCCTGCCTTTATCCCCTGTTTTGAGGAAGTCTTGTGTGATGATGGGTAATGGAGACATTTTCAGGGCTTTTGAGGTTTTGCCTGAAAAAATAACCCTTCTATAAAGTGCCCTGTAGTAAATACTATGTTGGAAAATTCCATGGGGGTTTCACATATCAAAATGTGACAACTACTTGTTCTTGTCAAAGAAAAAATGTTACCATTATTAAGCACTTTATCTAAAATTTATTTATTACTAAACAAATTCAGACACTTATATGGTTAACTAAGATAGGGTTTGTTTAGTGCGTGAATGGGACACTTAGAAAATATCAATGCGGTAATTTAAATTAAAAATCTGAAAAGTCATTGAAAAAAAAACAAGGCAAGTCACTTTCTTGTTGTCAAGAAAACCA
Source organism: Laticauda laticaudata (assembly GCA_004320025.1). Classification (NCBI taxonomy): domain Eukaryota; kingdom Metazoa; phylum Chordata; class Lepidosauria; order Squamata; family Elapidae; genus Laticauda; species Laticauda laticaudata. Next base: position 15,352 of record BHFT01002874.1, read on the forward strand.
ATACAGGTCACCAGAAATCTAGTTCAATTGAAAGGGAAATATCACTTACAAAGATGAAGTCTAAAAAGTAATGTTAGAGTTTTCTTGAATCCTCTCTCTCGACAAATATCACATGCACTTTAGTGTGTAAAGTGTTACACATGTATAAATTAAATAAGAAACTTGGAATTAACTATTCGGCATTCAATGACGATAGAGATTGCACCATTCACGTATATCTGTAACACAAACCCACCAACATTTTTCTTTCAATTTCACAAAGAAAAGCGGTGAAGGACTTCCAGGTTCATTTCCTGGTTGGTCTGCCATCCAGTACTAACAAGACTCATGATGCTTCAGCCTCATTTGTTACCCAAGTAGGCTATAAATAAATGCATTTCAATGCTAGTGAAATCCTCCCTTAAAAAGATACTTCAGAATAGAATTGATTTGAAATACAAACTATTCTAGCAGGCTACAAAATGTAAGAGCTAGATCACAATAAAACTTATCACATAATAGGTAGTGTATGGACTCAGGCTGAAGAACTAGTAACCATTTAAGTCCAAAATGCTTGTGGTCAACATCCATCCCAATTTTAGGGCACTTTTCCTCAAGCTGATGCTTTACATCCAATAGTAGGATGTCAAATGTAATACCTAAGTGCACGCCTCTACGGGTTTTTTTGGGTGGTGGAGCAGTTTGCATTTCCATTCACTATAAAAAGAGTCATGTACGCTTAATTTTGCTTCAGTTTAGCATTATCTTCCTCGAATCTTAGAAAGCTCTATGAGTTTGAAATGAACTTTCTGTGATGTTCATTATCTTCTTACAAACTTTAATCAGAAGCCTGAAAGTTATTTGCATTTGGTCTGCAGTTTATATGTGTGTATTTCTGAAAATCCTATGTGAATTAATGTTAAAGCAAATTCAATACAGGTTTCAATGAGGAATGGATTTGTCTTCAACTGAGTTAGAATGTGTCTTTTTCTTTCTTTCAGTAAGTTATTACTTATATTCAAAAAAGAAATGAGCTATCTTTATATACAATTAACATCAGAAATCAATGTTTGGTGTAGTTGATCAGGATTTTTAAATTTAAAAGTGAAAAATTAATCCCAATGCAGTATGTATCCAATAGCTTGTTTTTAAAGTCTGGTCCTGAAAAATTGCAATATTCCTGCAGTATCTTTCATCTGTCAAAATAGTTTGACTCCATTAGGACATCACTACTTTCGCTTTTACAAGCATCAATATGTTTTAATATAGACTGACAAAACAGATAAAAATTAGAAAATAAGAGCACAACAAACTCAGACAGGTGATTACTATTACCACCACTCCATAAATCTGTTCCAAAAGAAACATTTTCATGATTCAAATGATTTCCAGTTATAAACAGAAAACAAAAACATGTATTTTATCTTTTAAAGCATAAACACAAGTTTTGAATTGAACAACAGTTACTTTATTCATCAATCTTACATCTACTATCAGTAGTTAAAATAGAAAATGTGCCCGTACATTCCATTGATTCCGCAATAGTGAAGGATGCTGCTAACTTTAAAAGTGATGGCCAAGATCCAAATTATTTAAGTATCTTGCACAGCCCAAGGGATAGCTGAACTTCTATTTTACACACGCAAGTCCCCTGTCCCTCCTCTTTGACATTTAAAAACCTGTTTTTGGAGGGGAAGAAATGGAAAGATTTCTAGGTTTCACACCTTCAGTTTCAGTACCTACGGCACTTGCCAATTTTTTCCCAATGCAATGTTAGCCCTGAATTGTTTCTTCTCTACAAAGATAAACAAAATACACTTGTACATGTGCATAAAGTAACATACAGCAACGTATGGACAGGCATCGCATCATGCAAGAATAGAAGTGAACTAAGGTAGAAAGAGAGAAAGGAGATCTCTGGTAAGAAAATGAGGGATGAGAACAACTTGCAAAGAAGATCCACCAAAGCTTATAATCAGAACTACAGTCCCAGGTACCCTAATATGGGAGAAAATTCTATTAACCCAGTGGGATTGACTTCTAAATAATCAGTCTATCCAGTCAAACTGAGCCTCTGACCTCACTCCACTAAAGCAAAAGCACCCAGTGGTGCCCAAATGCAGAACTGCCATCCAGCAATGGTTTTTTTTTTAATTGCCCCAGAAAAAGAGAAGCAATGAAGCTTCCCATGGCCCTTTTCTTCTCTCTCTCTCTCTCTCTGCCTTCATAAATCATCCAGAGAGGAAACCCCTGGGTTGAAAATGCAAGGTTTTCTAAAGTCAGGAATGAGAGGAGGAAAGTTGTCATAATCCCCATCCTCCCCATTCCTAATTTCATTTCTTTAGTATAAAGATGAAAACCTCCCAAAGAAAGGAAAAGGAAAAGGAAAAGGAAAAGGAAAAGGAAAGGAAGGGAAGGGAAGGGAAGGGAAGGAAAGGAAAGGAAAGGAAAGGAAAGGAAAGGAAAGGAAAGGAAAGGAAAGGAAAGGAAAGGAAAGGAAAGGACCATTTTTGTTATTCTCAGCCACAAAGCTACAATACTAAGAGAAAAGGAGAGAAGAGAAATGAGAGAGATAGTGGATGGATGAGTAGGTAGATAAAAGGATGAATGGAGGTAGGTAGGTAAGTAGATAGAAAAATGATAGACAAGATAGAAGGTGATGATAGACAGAAGTTAGATGATGGGGGGGCAAGCGGATGGATGGATGGATAGGTAGATGAATAGAGAGATAGAAAAATAGATGAATAGACAGATGGATAATATACAAACAGGGAGGGAGGGAGAGGCAGGCAGGCAGGCTGATGGATGGATGGACAGACAGATAAAGCTGTGGATGGATGGAGAGAGATGGATAATTTACTGTAGATCGATGATACAGACAGTACAGATAGTAAAGATGCAGAAGATACAGAAGATAAAGTAACAGACTCAGGAGGGTCCTTGGAGGTCTTCTAGTCCAACCCCTTCCCTTCTGGAGATCAGCTGGAACAGAAAAGTGCCTCTGTGCCCACACAGTCACACACTTGTGAGAAGCTTCAGCTTCTCCGCCTCACAAAAAGGCCGGCCTGTTGCAAAGCCGTCAAAAGACATGTTAACTATAAAAACGGGTGATGTATATGGGGGGGGTGTATAGGTTTCTCCTGAGGGTGGACTAGAAGACCTCCAAAGTCCCTTCCAGCTCTATTCTGATGGACTGATTGACTCCCAACTCTTCCCCCTCCGCTGCTTCCCTCCGTCCCCTCCGCAGGAAGGGCGCGAGCGAGTCGTGTCTCAGCCTCGCCTCAGCCGCCTTCTTACCCGCCCCACCCCCGCCACCGGAGCGGCTCCTTTTGTTCGGCGGCCTGGTCCCTCCTCCTCCCGCCCGGTCCGGGCTCCCCTGAGGCAAAGGCCCCTCCGCCGAGAGAAAGAGAGAGAGAGAGAGGCCCAGGTCAGGCCCGGCTGGCGTTGTTTTCCCCCCTCAGAACAGGCCCGCCCGCGCCACTAGGCCACGGCGTTGAAGGGAACGCCGCAATCGAGTCCAGGGCCAGGCCAGGCCCCGGTCGGGTCTCGAGGAAGCCGGCGCGGCGGCCCGGTGGCCTTCCTCACCTGTGGGCGCTGGGCTGGGCTGGGCTGAGCCGCGGCCTGGCTCGCACCCGGAGAGTCCGCGAGGATCGAGCGGGCGTCGTTGAGGGCGACGAACAGGAGGAGGAGGAGGAGGAGGAGAAAAGGAGGCGCGGGAGGGAGGCAGCAAACACACAAACAAAAAAAAAGGGGGGGGAGGGAGGGAGAGGTGGGGAGGCGGGCGGCCCGGCCGGCCGGCGATGCGTGGCTCCTCAAGCGTTGGGGCCACGAGACTCGTGCGCGCGGGCGCGGCGAACCAACCGGCCGATTGCGAAAAAGGAAAAGACGAAAAAACAAACAAAAAAGGAGACCGACCGAACGAGACGATCTCTCTCTTTTTTTTTTCTCTCTCTCTCTCTCTCTCTCACTCCCTCCGAAGCGAGTCCGAGGCGGGAGGGGGCGCGCGAGGAAAAGCTCTCGGGCGGCTGCGCGCGCACCCGCCTCGCGGGCGCTTGCTCTTCCCGAAGGCTGCTGTCCCCGTCGCTTCTCCCCCCCCGCCTCCTTTCACCTGGCGCGCAGGCGCACTCGGGCACGGCTGAGCTGGGGAGCGGGAGGGAAGGAAGAGACTTGGCTAGGTCGGAGTTCGCCCTTGCGAAAAAAAACCTTGGTTTATTGGTCTGCCAAAGCCAGCAGCAGGATGCCCAGAGGAAGAAAAAAAAAGTTTAAAAATTGCACAAATTGCAACATATAAACATACATTTTTTTTACATACAATAGATAAACCAAACCCGAATAACCAAAGATCCACATCCATCCATCCATATACACACACACACACACATACACATACAGAGAGAGAGAACTGATAGAGTTGGAAAGGATCTTATCGGTCATCTAGTCCAACCCCCTATCCAAGCAAGAGACCCTATATGAAGGGTCTTCAAAGTTGGCAAGTTTAAGACTTGTGGACTTCACCTCCCAGAATTCCTGAGCTAACAGGACTGGAGGAGGAATTCTGGGAGTTGAAGTCCACAAGTCTTAAAGCTGTAAAATTTGAAGACCCCTGTCCTACCCCATTTCTGACAGATGGGAGTCCAATCTCTTCTTGAAAGTTTCAAGTGATGGCACTCCCACGGATAGATGATATACACAGAGCCGCTCATAATGTTTGCAGGAAGCATCCCTCCTATGCAAAATAAAGTCTTATTTCTGTTTTTAGTATTGCACATCTTCATGTGCATATTAAATTGCTACATTTTTGAGCAGTCTTAGCATTTTCAATATTAAAGTTAAACAGTATTAAAAAATTATATCTACTGCTGTTTGGCAGCCACTTTGATTTTTATTTTTTTTTGCCTGGGAAAACAGATTGATAATAAGAATTCTTTATTGGCCAAATGTGATTGGACACACAAGGAATTTGTCTTCGGTGCATAAACTCTCAGTGTACATAAAAACATTCATCAACAATCATAAGATACATAAAAAATATATTCATCAAGAATCGTAAGATGTAACACCTAGTGATAGATAGGATAATAAATAAGCAAATAAAATCATACTCGGAAATAAATAAAACAATATAAATCATTAAGTTAGAAGCAACAAGGTTATAGCCATCAATAGAAGGAGATAAGTAACAGAAAGGATGAGAAGAATAGTAATACAGTCCTAGTAAATATTTACTCAATAAATACTTCGTAAATACGATATTTGGGATGTGCAAATAAACAGTCAGCAGGAATTACTAATAAACAAGACACTAATCTATAATTCTTGGACCTGGTTTTTCTAGTCCCCATTCCTTTCTCTGCCTCCTGGTTTAACAAATTTAGCAAGATTTTTCTTCTTCTTCTGAATATTCATCAATCTCACCAATTGGGCTACCTCCCTTGTCCATCCTCTATTATCCTGGTCGCTTGTTCTCACTTGCAATTGAGGGGGCCTTTGCTCAGCAAGTGTAAAAACCAGGAGAAAATATTTACAAAACCAGGCAGCGTTTCCGATGGCTCCGCTTTGCGTCCGACAGCAACACTTTTTTATAGTTAGAGTGCAACCCTCCAGAAATTGGCAAGCAAGGAAGCTCAGCCAAAGCCCTTTTTTTTCCCCAAGGCAGACTTGGCAATCTGAACCACAAGCCCTTTGTTCAGCTTCAGGCGGGAAATTCAAAAGGGTTTTGGCAATCTTTTAGGGATCTTTGAGGTCATCTAATGCAACCTGCTGATCAGAAATGGAAGAGCCAATGGTCCTTTGAATTTTGGAACATAGAACAGGGTTGGAAGGGAGCCTATACTACCTGTAGTTCTCGACTTATAACAGTTCATTTAGTGACCGTTCAAAGTTACAACAGCACTGGAAAAAGGGACTTATGATTACCATTTTCACACTTAATGACCGTTGCAGCATCCCATGGTAACATGATCAAAAATCTGAATGCTTGGCAAATGGCATGTATTTGTGTATTTATTTTATATCCTGATGCTTGACAACTGACTGACATTTATGACAGGTTGCAAGTTGATCCCCTTTTGCCACCATCTGACAAGCAGAGTCAATGGGGAAGCCAGATTCATTTGACAGCCATGGCAAGAAAAGTTGTAAAATAGGGCAGAGCTCGCTTAACAAATTTCTCACTTAGCAACATAAATGTTGGACACAATGGTGGTAGTAAGTCAAGGACTAGAGTCCAACCCAGAGGTGGGATTCAACCGGTTCTGATCAGTTCTGGAGAACCAGTAGCGGAAATTTTGAGTAGTTTGGAGAACCAGCCAATCCCACTTTTGAGTAGCCCCACCCCCCTCTATTCTCCGCCTCCCGAGTCCCAGCTGATTGGCTGGGTCTTCTTTGGTTGCCCTGCACAGGAGAACAGAGCTGGAAAGCAGGTTAGTGAGATAGGGAGGGAATGGGATTTTGCAGTAAGCTTCCCCTCCCATGCCCACCAAGCCACGACACGCCCAAGCCATGCCCACAGAACCAGTAGTAAAAAAAAAAAAAAATAATCCCACCACTTGATGGTTGATGGTCCAATCCCATCAACTTCCATATCAGGATCTCCAGCAAAGGAGAACTTGGCACAAATGCAAACTCTTGCATTGTTGAACAATTCTTAATTTCTCCAGGTTTCTTTCTTTTTTTTAAAACTCCAAATCTGCCAGCTACCGAGACAATAACCAGAGTTACAAGAGAGCAGCTTCTCTTGTCCTTGGATTGAATAGGCAGCTTGAAGTTTCAGTGAGGTTGTAAAATATTTAAAATATCTAGGCTGCAAGATTACTTAAAGCAAAGATAAATAGAGTGTTTCCCTTTTGCAGGGTTGCCTTCCGAGTGGTTGAAGAATACTGTTGCCTTCCTCTTAATCTTCTCCACTTCAGGGTTCAGGATAAACTTTATTGCTTGTTGTCCCCTCTGTCAATAGTGCTGAATATCTTTTTACCTAGCGCTGAATTAATGAGACTCACAGTGTTTCTGAATTAATGAGACTCAGTGTTTCTGCTGCCTGTTCCTTTTTCTGAAGGACTACAGATGCTAAGGAGAACCACAGAACTGAAAAGATTATGCAAAGGATGTGTGTTTGTGTTTTATTTTTATAGTTATAATCTACACTGAAGATAGCATTTGATTTTGTTGTACGAGGTGCAGTGACAAAAAGGTAAACTAAGCTAAAAAAAAAAAAAAACAAATTACTAAATCTAAGAGAATAGGAGCTCAGCCCACTGGAATTATATCAGCTGTAGCCATGATGGCAAACCTATGGCACGTGTGCCACAGATGGCATGCAGAGCCATTTGTGCTGGCATGCGAGCTGCAGGCAAACTTACCTCACTGCACATGTGGCCGATTTGAGGCCTTTTTCGGCCTCCCAAAGGCTTGAGGAAGGCTTCTGCAGGCTTTGCAGGCCGAAAACTAGCCTTGTTTCATCACTTCCTGTTTTTCCAAAAATACCGGAAGTGACGAAACGGGGTTAGTTTTCGGCCTGCAGAAGCCTCCAGAAGCCTTCCTCAAGCCTCTGGAAGGCTGAAAAAGGCCTTTAAAAACACCTTTACCTGTGTCATTTAAAAAAAAAAACAGACTAGAAATCTCTATGCTTGTGAAAAAAAGGAATAAAAATGAAAGAGAAAGAAAAGCAACAATGGAAAACTACAGAGTTTTAATTTCCCTCCCATTGTGCCTTCCCGTTACACCAACTTGCTTATTAAAAATATTTCTGATTACAGTCATTATGTTGCATATTCCCCCTTTACAAACAATACTTTAAAAGTCTGAATTTGCCTTGCTATTTAATGTATAATAAATAATCTATCCATCCATCCATAAATGATGTATATGGCTTTGTTGGCATGATCACCATCTTTCCCTTCAGATGTAAAGAGAAGCATCTGAGTCAACATGTCCTTTTCCAACCTGTCACTTTATAGAAGGTCCTTGATTTACAACAGTTCGTTTAGTGATCATTCAAAGTTATGTGTCAGGGCTCCGGCATCCACCTCCCATTCAAATCATGAGTCTCTAGTCGCATCTCTCAGAGTAAAGTGTTTGGTGTTTGGAAAGCTGAGTGTGCACACACACAAAGTGCGTGATCACCAAACCAGTAGGGAAACTGGTAGAATCCCACCACTGATCCACAACTTTTTTAAAAAACATTTTTGTTATTAAGTTATTAAGTATTCTAAAAGACAAAATACCAAAGTAAATAAAAGAGCAATCATAAGGGAGGGGAGAAGGAAAAGAGAAGTGAGGAAAGGTAGAGAAAAGAAAAGAAAAGAAAAGAAAAAAGAAAAGAAAAAGCAGCATTGACGTCCAACTCTCTCTGTTGCAGTAGAATAAGGCATTGACATCAAATCACAACTTATTGTTTTTCCATAATAATATGAACAAGTCATTTCTATAAAGGTCTATCAATCTAACTAGTTAAACCCAAAGTCAAAATTATGTTCTTTTCCACATTGAGCACAAAATTTAGAAGCAGTTTCTATGTGGAAATGAAAGTACTTATGTTCTTTTTGTTTGGGCTCTGGCAGTTACCCCCATTTAAATCATGAGTTTCTAGCCAGATTTTCAAAGCTTAAAGAAGATTTATGAGGAGAAGACATGCCAGTGCTACCTGGATGAAGCTGACTCTGAGACATATCATTCATTGTCATTCTTGATCCTGGTTTTCCCCCACCCCCTGGGTATATCATAATTCATATTCTCCAATGGGACACATCCATAGTCAAGAGTCATCAATCATATTCTCCAGTAATAATCTTGTGTGCCAGAAGCTTCGGCTGCCTAGCCATTATCTATGAAGCATTTAAGGAATGCACTACTTCCCCTACTCCTTTTCTGCTGTCAATTCTAAAAGACCAGAGAAATATTTTTGAGTTGATATCATGACACTGAAAAAGAGATGTATAATGCTTTTTCACACTTACGACCATTGCAGCATTCGCCTTGGTCACATGATCCAAATCCAGACACTTGGCAACTGACACATATTTATGACGGTTGCAGCGTCCCGGGGTCACATGTTCCCCTTTTGTGACCTTCTGACATGCAGAGTCAACGGGGAAAGCCGGATTCACTTAACAACTGTGTTACTAATTTAACAACTGCTTCAGTGATTCACTTAACAACTGTGACAAGGGAGGTTGTAAAATGGGGCAAAACTCACTAAACAAAGGTCTCAGTCAGCAACAGAAATTTTGGGCTCAGTTGTGGTTGTAAACTGAGGACTTCTCTTGCAGATTTAAGAAATTTTAAGATTTTTCCTCTCCGTGGTTGATTCTAGACAGGTATCACCTAATAATTCCCTCATTCCACCTTAGAGGAACCTTACTTTGAAGTGGTGGTTTCATCTCCTTGTTTGCCCCTAAGATACTAACTAATTGTTTGGAGGCAAAGCCTGCATCCTAAATAACTTGCGGCAAAACTAAATTGATGGTAAATTTATCTCCTAAGCAAAAAAAAAAAAGTGCAAATGGGAGAGCATCTGAATTGCCTGGAGTGGTTGGGCAAAATGCCAGCTTAACTCAACAAATGTTGCTGGGCTAAATTGGATCCAGATGTTTTACACGGCATAAAATATTCACAAACATTTCCCAGGGTAGCCAATTGTTATTGAACTAAGAAATTAATCAATAGATCAAAGAGAGAAAAAAATCATTAGGGTAGATAACACCTTTTTGTGGGGGTAGGAAGGGCAAATATCTACCATTTCTTCATTTGTTTTAATAAAAGCAGGACCCATGACTGTAATTTAATTTAGTACAGTCATTTTTTAAAAGAGATGTTTGCCAGATTTATTTACCTTGGTCTGTGCAGTGTAATACTGCACATGCACACACAGACACACACAATTCCTTAGTTATATTAATGAAAGGATAGGCCTGGATAAAGTTTTTCACTAAAAATAGCACAAAAACAAATTTAGCCTACAGTTAATTCTTGGCTTGCAACCATTCATTTAATAGAATAGAATAGAATAGAATAGAACAGAACAGAATCGAATAGAGTAAGGGATAGAATAGAACAGAACAGAACAGAACAGAACAGAATAGAATAGAATAGAATAGAATAGAATAGAATAGAACAGAAAATATGGAATGGAATGGAGTAGAATAGAATAGAATAGAATAGAATAGAATAGAATAGAATAGAATAGAATAGAATAGAACAGAATAGAATTCTTTATTGGCCAAGTGTGGTTGGACACACAAGGAATTTGTCTTGGTGCAAATGCTCTCAGTATACATAAAAGAAAAGATACATCTGTCAAGAGTCAAGAATCATAAGGTACAACACTTAATGATAGTCATAGAGTACAACAAACAATCAAATCATACTACAATATAAATTGTTAGGATAAAAGCAACAAAGTTACAGTCATATAGTCATAATGACTGCTCAAAATTACAACGGAACTGAAAAACAAGGTGCCTAGGACTAGATGACCTACAAGGTCCCTTCCAACTCTAATTATGTTATCTGCATGGATTTCCTTTAAAAAAAACCGTAAGAATGAGAATCAGACCTTCAAAAGCTTCAAATTGTTGGAAGGCTGACATCCTGATTGACTGCTGTTGCTCTCCATTTTTTGAATGGCATCAGGTAAACAGCTGCCTGTACATGATAGATTGGGTGAGGAAAACTGGATTAAATTTTTTTAAAAAAAGAATCCTGAGACAGTGTTGAATTGTTGAAATTTTTAACAACCTGCTAATATTTTACTGCTGTCCCTCCCTCTTTAAGTTGTTCCTATTGGTCCAGCTCCCATCAAGACCTCTTTTGTTCCATATTGCTGAAATATCTTTTTGTTAAAATTTAAAAAAAAAAGAAAGAAAAGAATGGCAGGATATTTGGATGGCTATGAAAAATGGCATTCTCTATACAGCATTCTAGAGTGTGGCTGCAAAATTTATTTTTATTCTTCTACCAATCTCTGCGCTGCTTTTTAAGAACTTCCTCCAATGAAGGGAGTGCTTGTATCCTAACTATTGAGCAATTACTCCTAATTGACTGGGTTATCTATGCGCTCTTTGTTATCTTGGCATTTCCCAGGATGGCACACATGCTACGAAGCGGATCCCAGAATAAACTGACAGTTTTGCTCTCTTTTTTTTCCCTGGGCTGCATGGAACGATCTTGGCATCGATTCAATAATGCATTAGCTTCTAACATTAAGATACCAAGTAGTGTAACAATCTGCCAGCTAGGTAGCTTTGGCTATAGCTTCTTTTCAGTGGCTTTCCAGCAATGTTTTAAAATATAGAAACCACACTGTTTTCTGCCCACCCGTAAAAAAACCGAACAACTGAGCAGGATACCAGCTTTAAATCTTACAGAATGTGCCTCACTGATTGGCCCATGAAGGGATGAGATCAAATCTTAATCCGTGCTAGCAAATGCCATGACCAGATCAGTTCACTCTGAAGGCAAGGTACGAAATGCTATCTGTTGAGGTCATCGGTCTTTCTCAACGTGGTGACTTTTAAATCTCCTTGTCCTTGCCTGGAATCATGAAGACGTGTTTTGTAGACTAAAGCATCTAGAAATGGGCAGCTAAGGCTGGATGAAAGCTGTAGATGTGGCCAGACTAAAAATCAGGTCCAGGGCCTGATTTTACACACCACCAACATCAACACCTCTGTCAAATTAACTAGACCAAGTTTATTTTAATACCTACTTGGAGACTTGGATTCTTTCAGATCATGCTTTGAACAGTTCAGCCTCTAGGTCTGATGTATTCTCCTACCACCTTGGTCTCTGATGAAAAGAAGGGCCAGGGGAGACATGATAGCAGAGTTCCAATATCTCAGGGGCTGCCACAAAGAAGAGGGAGTCAAGCTATTTTCCAAAATATCTGAGGGCAGATCAAGAAACAATGGGTAGAAACTAATCAAGGAGAGAAGCATCTAAGGAGAAATTTCCCAACAGTTAGAGCAATTAATCAGTGGAACAACTTGCCTCCAGAAGTTGTGGATGCTTCAAGAGATTGGACAATCATTTGTCTGAAGTGGTGTAGGGTTTCCTGCCTGATCAGGGGGTTGGATTAGAAGATCTCCAAGGTCTAGTCTATCCTCTTTTTCTATCCTCTTTTCTATTCAATTACTCTACTGTTCCAGAATTCATCTCCTTTCATTTCCAAAAAGTGATAGCTTTCATACTTCTGGAGCATAATGGTTTGCTCCAAAAGAGAATCAGAAAACATCATCTAGGGGCCTTCAGAGGGTGGCCCGTGGTTCTAGAATTGTATTGTGGATAGATGTGATAACACTCTATAAATACAGCAACTTGTGTATGTCCAGGTTTATGCCCTTGGTTAATCAGGTGCATGTCTGACAGGCACAAACAGCTCTTTAGAACAGGGCTCTCCAACTTTGGCAACTTTTAAGACTTGTGGACTTCAACTCCCAGAATTCCTGCTGGCTGAGAAACTCTGGGAGTTGAAGTCCACAAGCCTTAAATTTGCCAAGGTTGGATACCCCTGCTTTAGAGCAGGGTTTCTGGCCAAGATTGTTCCCATCCCCTGCTGCGTGGTCATTCCAGCAGAAGATGCCAGAAATTCACTGGGGAGTTTCTGCATGCAAAGCACTCCAGCCTGAGCTACTGAGTTTCCCTGTTGAGGTAAAGGATGATGATATCCTTCTCATTCTCAGAGATCTTCACGGCCTTTAGGGAGCACACACCAAGCTTCTCAAATGAGACTTTGTGGGATGTTCTGAAGGAGAGGATCCTGGTTAATTATAGTTCCATATATGTACACAGAGATGTCTCCATAGTCATACATTAGATCAGGGGGTCTCCAACCTTGGCACCCTTAAGACATGTAGACTTGTAGAAGTTGATGGAGTTGGCTGAAATGGCAAAACTAATCAGAAAAGTGTCAATTCATAAAATATTTCTCTGGTCTTTTAGAGTTGCCAGCAGAAAGAGAGGGGAGAGCAGTGCAGCAGCTTGCAAATCCAAAACATGCCGGCGCTGCCTGGGTGTAGCTGCCTGGATATAGCTGACTCTGAGACACATCATTCATTGTCACACTTGACCCTGGTTTCCCCTCACCCCCTGGGTGTATCATAATTCATATTCTCCAATGGGACAGATCCATAGCCAAGAGTCATCAGTCATGCTCTCCAGTTAGAATTTTGCACGGCAGAAGCTTCGGTCACCTAGAAACTATCTTTGGAAACATTTATGAAATGCAAGTTGCCTACTGCTTCCCCCTCCCTTTCTGTTGGCAACTCTAAAAAGACCATAGACATATTTTATGAGTTGACATTAGCGTTCTGTGTAGTGTGTGGACTCTCCCTGCTCAATGGTGTTCATTGGACAGTTTGTTGAAACAAGCCCAGAACAAAGCTTGTAGTGAAGAAGTTATGCGCACTGTGTGTTTATTTCCACGCAATGCAACCTAGCAGCAGTTTATTGTTGCTGCTGTCTTCTTGGTATGAAATATTCATTTGGGTGGCTTCTTAAAGCCAGCAATTGATGCCACATTATGTTAGAATCTTTCCAGGGAAGGCCTGGGTTGCATCCCGCAGAGAATGGTGTAACAAGGCAAGTAGGAGCCAAGGACACTCTCCCCCCTCCCAAACCTACCCCCCCCCAGTGCAGCCACAAAATGTTGGTTGGCTCTCTGACAAAAGGCTGCTGGCAGTTCTCTTTGGTCCTTTTAGAATAAACAAAGCTTTCGAGCGCCTTCTATTATTTTACACACGCCAAATGCTTGTGGTTGAGTAATATCAAATCCTTCCAATTGTACAGACTGGTCTGAAAGATTAATGACACATCTTGACAAGGCCAGGAAACCGACCACCAAATGTCCTGAATGCTGGCTCCATCTGCTGTCCTCCGGCAGTGTGGAGAGGGTAACTTCAAAACATGGGGTGCTGTTTTGTCTTTGTTGGGGTTTGGATTTCTAATCAAGGAGGAGGAGGTGCAGGTAGATACAGGAGGATGCAACAGTTTTATATGGCTTGCTGTTCAATCATTTTCATTGCTCTGCTTTGAGCAAAAGAGTGGCTGCCTCACTCCGTGAGAGCCACGTTCTGCCCTGGTTTGGATTGGACGTACAAGAAACAAACTCATGGGATGTTGGAATCGGTGCTGGGATTCAATTTTTTAAAATACTGGTTCTGTGGGCGCAGCTTGGCGGGAGTGGCTTGGTGCAGCAAGTTGTCCCCTTGCTGCGGCAAGTTGTCCCCATTTCCTCCCCATCCCACTAACCTGCTTTCCAGCTCCGTTCTCCTGTGCAGGGAAACCAAAGAAGCCCCAGCCGATCAGCTGGGATTCACGGGGCAGAGAATAGAGGGGGGTAAGGCCAGTCAGAGGGGCATTTGCTGGTTCTAATAACTACTCAAAATTTCTGCTACCGGTTCTCCAGAATGGGTCCAAACTGGCTGAATACCACTTCTGGTTGGAATGGCACCAACATTATTTGAGAGACAGAAGGTAGATAGGATAAAGAAACAAACAGATCATAGATAGAAGATATATACAGGAGATATAGATAGTAGAAGATGAAAGAAAAGAAAGAAAAGGAGGGAGGGAGGGAGGGAGGAAGGAAGGAAGGAAGGAAGGAAGGAAGGAAGGAAGGAAGGAAGGAAGGAAGGAAGGACTTAGACTTATATACCACTTCACAGTGCTTCTCTAAGTCAGCATTTTGCCTTCCGACAATCTGGGTCCTCATTTTACCCACCTCGGAAGGATGGAAGGATGAGTCAATGGAAGGAAGGAAAAGAAAGAAAAGACAAAGAAAATAAAGGAAGGGAAAAAAGAAAGAAAAGGAAAGAAAAAGGAAAGAAAGAGATAGCAGATAGATCAGTAGATGATAAATGGAAGATAGAGGTAGAAGATAGATGGATGGTAGATAAAAGAATGTTTTTGTGTTTGTATTTAAAAAAACTTTGTGTGTCCCTGACTCTGGCATCAATAATTTTTGAGATGGTTAAGGCTGGGATCTGGAGTGGGAAATACACAGGAGGCAAATTTCTATCTTTCCCACCCATAACATTGCCACCCCTATCCTCTAAACCAGGGATCTCCAAATTTGACAACTTTGTGGACTTGATTGTGGACTTGAACTCCCAGAATTTCCTAGCCAACCATGCTGGCTGTGGAATTCTGGGAGTTGAAGTCCACAGTCTTAAAAGTTGCTAAGTTTAGAGATCCTTGCTCTAAATCCCACCACTGATTTTTTTTGATGCCAAGATGAATTCTCTTGGTAGAATGTGTGTTTGTTTGCAGGACTTTTTGAGGTTCAAATGATGGACACTGGAACAGGTTTGTTCCTCCTTATGTTTCTTATTTTTTTAAACCCCAAATAATCAGTTACATTCCTGCCAAAGTTACAGTAACTTTGAGCTATATAGGAGGCTGGTTGCTGCTCCAGAATCCAGACCAGCTTCTTCAGTACATATATTTTCAAGGTTCTACCACCATCTGGTGGCAATAATTTATACATGCTTTCCCCCCAAGCGGAGCTGCAAGAGTTTCCAAAAGAAAACTTGCTTGTCGAGAGGCTCACACAACCTGCTGTGTTATCATTTAACCTGATCTTGGCCTTGATTTAACCCAGGAGTTTTCCAACCTCGGCAAATTTAACACCTATGGACTTCAACTCCCAGAATTCATCTGCCAACCTTGCTGGCTGGGGAATTCTGGAAGTTGAAGTAAATAATCAAATAAATAATCAACCTTTATTATCAGAATACAACATGTGTATAATGAGATTGGTTGAGCCTCCCTTCATGTACCCCCTTCCCCAACACAACTCACAGTGAAGACAGAAAATCCTACTAACAAACACACAATCTTATTACACCATCTGAATTTATTGCACAACGCTCCACAGGTGTTAAAAGTTGCCAAGGTTGGACACCTCAGGTGTAACAGGAGAGCCAAGATCTTCACACAGTAATTACTTACCTTAACTCTAATTATTGTTATTTCACCTACATTTGTTTGTTTCTTTTGAGGACATGGTGTTTTGCTCCAGGATTATTCCAAGATTAATTTCTGCAAACAAAATCTGGCAGTCAGGATATGCATTCATCATATATAGCTGTCATTTTTTCGTAATACACTCCATCATATCCAAGAACCATAATTATCTGCTAAAAATTTGAGCCTGGGGATCCGGGAAACTTGCCATGCGGATCGAACAGATAACTTTTGTACAGTGTTTAATCTAGTAATCAAAGATTGCTAGCTCTGTGGCCATCTCTATTCTGAAAAAAAAAACTAATGTTATCTTGTTCCCACGGAGAGAAAAATGTTGCACATTTGTTTATCTTTCGCAGATTTTGAAAACATACTTGGCAATTGTTGAAAGGATTTCCTCTGTAGGGAGCCTTCTGGCATTGTGGCAACCAAAATGGTCTTGCCTATATAGCAGGAGGGTACAAGGTTGTCAACTTTTAAGACCTGAAGACTTCAACTCTCAGCCAATTCTATGCTGGCTGGGGGGGGAATTCTGGGAGTTGAAGTCCCCAGGTCTTAAAAGTTAGCAGGATTGGACACCCCTGGTTATAACCTTTTTGAAGTAAAGAAAACTAGCACATGCAACTAATTTTAGCCTTTCTGAGTTTTGTCTGTTCCTTTCAGTGGGGGAGACGAGTAAAAAAAAAAAAAATTAAATCGGGTCCTTATTCACATCCTGTATGGGATCCTACTTTGTTGGAATATGACTCAAAGAAATTCAGAGAGTTTGAACAATTGAAACACAAAAAGAGCGGGAAAAACGGGAAACTGGAAATAAAAGCCAGTTTTTGGCAAAATCATGGTCATGGGGAAACTGCAAACAGTGGTCAAGGCAGGTTGCTGGCCTAGGGCCCAAAATGTGGTCAGGTGACCTAGGGGGGTGGGGCAGAAGTCAGAACTCTGAATCTGGATCAGAGTTCTGATTAAACTGTCAGGATTCTGGCAGTTACCCCCATTTAAATCATGAGTCTCGAGCCAAACTTCCAAAACTTAAAAAATGATTTATTGGGAATTAAACTGTTCAGCAGTGCCTGTGTGTAATTGACTCTGAGACACATCATTGTCACCCCTAACCCTGGTTTCCCCCCACTCTCTGTGTGTATCATAATTCATATTCTCCAATGGGACACATCCATAGTCAAGAGTCATCCATCAGTCATGCTCTCCAGTTAGATATTTCTGTGACAGAAACTTCAGTCTCTCAGTTACTATCTTTGAAAACATTGATGGAATGCAGTTTTGGTTTGCAAGCGGCTGCACTGCTCCCCCTTCCCTTTCCCTTGGCAACTCTAAAAAGACCATAGAAATATTTTATGAATTGACATAAGCCCCTTTTTTGGTTGTAACTTCAAACAGTCACTAAGGGACTGGTCCTAATTGGAGAGCTACAGGTAACGTTAATTCAGCCTGAAATTTTTGTTGGTGTGAGAGTTCTGAATTTTGCTCCGTTTTCTTGCCATGGTTAAGTGAATCATTGCAATTTTTTAAGACAGTAACCTGGTTGTTAAGTGAATCTGGCTTCTCTGTTGCCTTTGCTTGTCAGAAGGTTCTCAAAGGGGATCCTGGGACACTGTAGCTGTCATAAATATTCATCAGTTGCCAAGCATTTGAATTTTGACCATGGGGATGTGGCAATGGACCCAAGTGTGAAAAATGGTCATAAGTCTCTTTTTCAGTGATGTAATGGTCACCAAATGAACTATTGTTAACTTCAGGACTGCTGTTGCTCTATTAGGGAACCCGGCTAGCTTGAATTTGAAGAACCTGCCTTGGTTACCACTTAAAAGGTTTCTATGTTCTTCTGTTGAAGTATATTTTACCAACAGAAAGAAGCGCAAAACCACACTGATCCATACGTGATTTTCTGATAGACTGTTGAAAGTTTGCAAGGGCTTTTGCCAAAAAACAAAACAAAACCCAGCAACAAACCAAAACCTAGATTGCACTGCGAAACACTTGGCTTGTTATGCAAACGCACACATCCAGGATGACTTAACATAAATTACCACTTTGTAAATTTAAAGCATCAATGGACCGTGATACTTTTTCGTAAATAACAAAAGTCAGCCCAACCCTGCTGTGAATTAGACTCTGCTGGCAATTCACCCCTTAATGACTTTTATTTCATGGACCATTAATGAGGGGCTCCGGTATTCCCACCGTTAGCCGAAGTTCTTAATTAACCAAGTCAATAGCTGTGGCGTAATCCAAAAATCTCATACTGTATATAGACATTTTCTTTACGTGAGCACATTGTGCAATCTGCTCGTGCTATGAGCTTCTTTGCAAAAATATTTTGAGTGAAGGATGAGTAAACAAAACAGACACATCTGCAGTATAAACAGACTGCAGACTCTTATCATTCGTTTGAAGCAGAGAGGATTTCCTGGGGAACGGAAATACACGTTAAGAGTGTTGCACTAAAATGGCAGAAACAGGCAAGAAAAGAAAAACTGTCCAGTCCTTATTTGTTCTTATTCTCCAGATTTTCAGACATCGATCTTCTCCGGTTTTAACTGCAGGCATCCCAAACGAAGTTGCAATTTTTGCATACAAATTACCATCTCTGACATGCTATGAATATGTAAGTTTCCAATTTACCAAAGGTGGTTTCATTCATAAGGAGACTCCTGTAAACATCATAGCTATCCTTTAAGAAGAGCCCATTGTAAAATTTTGTACTATGTGCGACTCTGCACCTTACATTTTTTTTCCTTTCTAAGTTCACCGATAATCACTCCCAGGTTGCATACAAAATAAGCTTTAAGAACTCTTGATACCATATAATGATAAGTGGCACATTACAATCAAGTGAGATCATTATGGCTGCACATAGACGAGGACGATCTTACAGGGCTTCCAAAAGGCACAAATTTTCTGCAAATGCTATTTGTTTCAGGTGTGTCATATATAGAACATGTTTCTATTACTCTGTAAAAAATCCTACGAATAAAATGCCTTTTTTGTATGTTTCTAAAACCAAGGAAGAGCACAAAATATCACAAGAGTTAGTGCACGGAATCAGATTAAATATTTGCCTTGGTACATCTGCCATTTGAACCTAGCAGTTTGCTAAGATGCTCTACTAAGTCCTCTCAAATGACAATCTGCAAGATGCACCAGTTCTCCTGCACTAGTTTTTCAGAGGTTCCACTACATGGGTTTAGGCCATTTCACCAGGGCCAACTCACCACAGGACAAAAGTTACATAATATCGAAGAACCGACAGAACAGAATTCATTAAATAAAGGATGCAAAAGGAGGACAAAAATGAAATGGTGAATGACAAAAATGTATTTTTAAAAAACCATTTTAAATAAATAAAATTGTTGAATTGTCCTGCAGCAAGTTGTCCCATTCCATCCCTACTGAGTGCAACTCAAAGTTGCTTGCATTTATTTAGGTTCCTCAAATGGGCATAGTTTAATAAGAAGTTACTCGACAACTAGAATCCAATGTGTAAGAAATGAAATCCATTCATCTTGCCTTCTACTCTAGAGGTGTGAATTTACTTTCAGTAGAATTTAGAGCTGCTTTCAGATCACTTCTCAAAACAAATTTGCAAATGATTTAAAGCCAACTCATCAATAAATTATTTTTTTTCATTCAAAAAATACGCAATACAAATTTGTAAAACAAACAGGGAAAAAAAAAGGAACAAAGCTGTTAACTTAAGTGAACAAAGAGGGCATCTCAAATCCTCTGAATATTCACATTTTTGTTTTTATACAAAAGGAGTAAGTTTTGACTATTCACAGATGGCCTGACTTCAACTCAAGAGACATCTCTTTACATTAACAATCCAAACTGCAAAATCTGAAAAGTTTTGGGGGGAGTTTTAGTTCATCAGCTTAAATCAAGGACCAATGCAGACAGAGCATTCATGTCTCTCATGTGGGGATGCTGTGCCAGGATCTCCTCGATCTTCTCCTTCTGCTCTGAAGTTGGGAATATTTTTTTCAAGGCTTCTTTTAAATGAGTCGTTTCGGTGGCCGATCTTGGAGATGGGGGAGGGCCAGAGTTTAGCAGGGACATTGTAGGAAACTGAGGCAAGTTAGGGATGAGTCCGGAAACGGGGTTCGGGAGTAATTGTCCACCCCCTTCCGACTGCATCAGGAAAGGGGATATCCCCAAAGGAAGATGGCTTCCGCTTGCAAGGCTGTACGGGGTTGGCCTAGCTCTGGAGAAGAAAAGAACAGCATTCAGTATGAGCGTCTTTGATCGGTAAACAGTCTTGTCCATCAAAGATGGCTTCCCATCAATCATCACAAAGACAGCCAGTATTTGATAATCTTACTGGTTTGGTGTCTTGGAGTCAGTGTTGACTCCTGGGCAGGTCCTTGCGGTTTTCTTGGCAAGATACCAGAAGTGGCTTGCCACTGCCTTCTTCTCAGGGCTAAGAGAGAGTGACTGGCCCAAGGTTACCCAGAAGGACTAGATCTTACACCCTCCAGATTTCTAGGCTGATAGCTTAACCACTGCACTTAATTGGCTCTTAATATTGCTCTTAAAGGTAAAAGTTCCCCTTGCACCTACATGCTAGTTGTTTCCGGCTCTAGGGGGCGGTGCTCATCTCCGTTACAAAGCCGAAGACCCAGCGCTGTCCGAAGACGTCTCCGTGGTCATGTGGCCAGCAGGACTAAATGCTGAAGGCGCACGGAACACTGTCACCTTCGCACCAAAGGGGCCCCTATTTTTCTACTTGCATTTTTTACGTGCTTTCAAACTGCTAGGTTGGCAGAAGCCGGGACAAGTAATAGGAGCTAACTCCATGACGCGGTGCTAGGGATTTGTACCGCCAAACTGCCGACCTTTCTGATCAACAAGCTCAGCGTGTCAGCCACTGAGCCATGGCATCCCTAATATTGCTTGTATTGTGGCCTTAATGAACCTGACATCTACCAGTTAAAATTACATTCATTTGTACTTTATCTGAATAACAGCATAATAAGAGTTAGAAAGGACCTTGGAGGTCTTCTAGTCCAATCAAGCAGGGACCCTGTATATCATTTGACATAAGCAGCCAAGAGAACTTTAAAAAAATGGGTTAGATCTTCGTGACTTGGTACAATTTGTTTTACAACTTCAATGTCAACCTTTGACACAATTGCCTCACAGATCCATCTGTTGCATGCTCTTCGATGCCAGGGGTAATTTCACATTTACAAGGAAGCTACTATGTTTCTAAACGCAAGAGGCTTGTTCCTAAGATTAAAAAATTTGCTTTTCTTAATTGTCTACGTGTATGATGCAAATATGCCCACACCTTGTATGTTCAGTTATGGCAACAAAAGATAAAACAAATCTGACAGCAGAAGGGCCACTCCTGCTTGTGCTAAGGCTGCCATGACTTTTCCTGTATCTCGTGATTTTCTCAGTTCTCTGCAAAACTCTTTTATTTTTATTTTTTCATTTCCGTTTCCTCTTTTGACAAGAGAAGAAGAAAAAAGAGCTTGGGGAACTCTCTCCCACCCCCGCAAGAAATCTTCTACCTGAAACTAGTTTCCTCCTGAAGAAAACGGTCTAGTCCAGGTCCATTTCGTCCCAGGGGATCATCGGGCACCATGAAAATGTCTCCAGCAAAAGTGTATTGCAGAAGCCTAATGCAGCGGGAGAGAGGGAGGGTTGTAATGAGAAAAAGAAAGGCAAAGGTTCCCCCTCTCCAGTGGGATCCGACTCTAGGAGGCGTAGTCATCTCTGTTTCTTAGCCAAGAGAGGCAGGGTTGACTAAGAAGCACTTCCATGGTCAAGGGACCAGCTAAGACACACAGAACACCGTTACCTTCTTACCAGAGTGGCACTTATTTATTTACTTGCATTTGACTGCTTTTGAGTTGCTCGTGGATAGGAGCTGAGGCAAGTTCTGGGAGCTCGCCTCATTTCGTGCACTCAGGTCTCAAACTTGATCGCTGAGTCATATTATATATGGTGGATAAGAAAGCAGCTACTAAAATATTACAGGGAGATGTCAATGTTTATAATGTGTTTGTGTATGTACACACACATGCACACACACACACACACACACATACCAGCAAGGCAATCAAAAAGTCAAGTACCTCCTTTGAATAATCTCCCTCCAGGTTGGAGATTCGTCTACAAATTCTCTGAAGTTATCATTGGTAACAACAACACCTCCAGTCTTTTCAGCAAGGTGCAGCAGAAATCTACAACACATTTGGGAGAATCTGTATCCAGGCGCTGAATACATTCTTTTTTTTAATAAATAATTTATCAAAACATTTAAAAGAGCAGAATAAAGAGCTACATTGAAAGGTGGAAAGGATATGTAGTAGTCATGAATGAAAATTTAGATTTTATAATTTTTTTTTACTTTGTTTATAACAAAGAATTTAAAATTATTGTAACATTTAATTCATTTATTAAATTTGGAGAACTCTGTTCATTATTTTTCTCAATTTCCCCCCTTTTTTTCTCGTGTGATTCCGTACTTCTAATCTTTGAAACAGTGACAATTAGTGGTGATACCAATATGAATTCATGTTTAGAGATTCATAGGGATTCCTATTTGATGCAATAACTTAATAATAATGCACTCAATCAACCCTGATGAAGGCCTGATTAATGTGCAGTTTCTGGGCAAACGCTGCCTGTATCCTATCATCAAACTAGTGATTTATCGCCACCACTGACCTTTGCAAAGGGAATTAATAATTAGGATGCTCTACCCTAGGCATCCAAATCGGATCTAATTGATTTACAACTGGCACTTTCTTTAGCACAATGGAACACAGTTCAGCCAGAACTCTCACCGAGCTTTGGAATACAGAGACTTTGGGAATGCTGGTGGGAATATTGGATGACATCACCTCCCAGTGGCCCGTCTCTATATACTGATTCCAGCATTATCTTTGGTTTGCTGAGGAGTTAACATGGTTAAGAGTCCAGATGTGAGCTTACATATGAGGCATAAGAGAAAGACACAAGAATCTGAATATTGTGGGCAGTGTTGTTCAAGATGACTCTAAGCCGTAATGCGTCTTTTGGAGCAAAAATTAATATAATATGAGCCATGGTGGCGCAGTGGTTAAGTTGCAATACTGCAGGCTCCTTCTGCTGACTGCTCACTGCCTGAAATTTGGCAGTTCGAATCTCACCAGGCTCAAGGTTGACTCAGCCTCCCATCCTTCAGGTTGGTAAAATGAGGACCCAAAATTGTTGGGGGCAATAGGCTGATTCTGTAAACCGCTTAGAGAGGAATGTAAAGCACTGTGAAGCGGTATACAAGACTAAGTGCTACTGCTATAAGACCCGGTTTTATTTTCAGGGAAACATGGGTATAGCTGAAGAGAGGTTTATGAAAACATTGATGGGGAAAAAAACCCTATTTTTTAAAAAAATAAATAAATTCATTTATTGTATGTTCATCACCTGACAAGCGACACATGTTAAAATATCTAACTTTCCCCTAGGGACACCTTCTTAGAGGACGAATCAGCTGAGTAGCTTCTCTTTCAAACAACCCAGAGACACAGAACTGGAAATCAAGAACAAACTTCTCTTTTTACCTGTCATCGTGAGATGCAATTCTAGCCCCACATACGACTCTTGCTGGGGTAAGTGCCAAAATGCCAACATCTTGGAGCTGGGTTAAGAAATGCTGCTCTATGAAAAGAAAAGAAAAAAAAAGAGGGGAAAGAAAAGAGAATGAAATGGATACACAGGTAATCCTCGATGTGCAACGGTTCATTTAACGACCATTCCAGCTTACGATGGCACTGAAAAAAAAGTGACTTATGACCCTCGTTCACACCTATGACCATTGTAGCATCCCCCGGGACCAAAATTCAGCCGCTTGGCAACTGACTCATATTTATGACAGTTGCAGTGTTCCCTGGGATCCTCTTTTGTGACCTTCGGACGAGCAAAGTCAAGGAGGAAACCCGGATTCACTAAAACGAACATGTTACTGAGTTAACAACTGCAGTGATTCTCTTAACGACTGGGGTAAAATGGAGCCAAACTTTCTTGAACAAATGTTTCACTTTCCAACATAAATTTGGGGCTCAATTGTAAGTTGTAAGTCAAGGACTACTTGGTATTTTATTTTGGTAGGAAAGCACCAAATAAGCCACAGTGCACAATGGCTACTTTAAGTTCATGTAATCACCAAAGCACTTCTGACACTGTTGTGCTTAACAAAAAGCCAGTAACAGGTATGGAGATTGAAGGTGTTGTGGTTCACCAGTAGCCGGTGTAGCCGGCAGCGGAATTGGACAGTGGGGAAGAACGAGGACCAGTCAGGGAGTCTGGAGAGGACTCAGATGAGGATCCTGCATCTGATGCAGAGATGGGGCTAGGACCATCTGGGAGTGGGGTGCTGCCTCTGGAGCCTTCAGTCTGGTAGCAGCGAGGCAGAGGAACAAGGGGAGTCTGTTCCCAGTGCGCGTGTGTGCAGAACTGCTAGAAGTCGAGAGCAGCTGAGACAAAGGGGCGATTCGGGAGTAAGGCTGGGAGGTGATTGCCCCTCCC
Source organism: Laticauda laticaudata (assembly GCA_004320025.1). Taxonomy (NCBI): domain Eukaryota; kingdom Metazoa; phylum Chordata; class Lepidosauria; order Squamata; family Elapidae; genus Laticauda; species Laticauda laticaudata. The sequence continues at coordinate 39,823 of BHFT01002874.1, forward strand.
ATAAGATATAAAGGACAGGCAAAGATGACAAAACCTATGCAGGAAGTAAAGTCATTCTTTCGGTTCAGATTCATTCTTGAAGCTCTTTGTACTTGGGTCGGTTTTTTTCCCTTGTTCATTGGATGTTTCTTTTATTGGCAGCACTTCACAGGAAAGAAAGGTGGGTGCTTATCTTGTGGAACTGTTTGAGAGTCATTACCGGCTGGGAATAAAAATAATTCCCAGCATTGCAATAAAACAAGACTGGTTTTTAAAATAAGCGTGTGCGTAATTACGGTCTCAGAAGCCTTGGTCAGAACATAAGGGTTGACAGCTTGCCTTTAGGTGTGTTGTGTAGTCACAAAGTTTCTCTTCTTTTAATGTTTGAGCTCAGCTTCTTGAGACTTGTTGGAAAAATGAAAGTTGAAATTTGGATAAGTGGTAGGTATGACGTTGGGGGCCTCTATCTTAAATCCACAGGCCCAAGATAGTTGTTTCTATTCCCTACCTGTGATATTAGAATCTTTCCGTGTTCGCCACTGTGGGACAAAAACTGTAATCTTTCTGTGACCACGTTTCCAAAAGTAATCGACAGCAATTGCGATTCCCCGACAGGAAAAGAATTTCTGCAGACCGTGACTATTGGAAGAGGGAGAAAACAGTATATTATTTCTTGATCTTCATAATCTACATCATTTATCATAATCAACCATCCAATTCTTCAATGAGGGGTAAATGTTGTATTTTGGTTTAGCATGGCTATTATTTTATGCCCTGCTAAACCAAACCCAAGGCTCTCCATTTTCTCATTCACTTGAAACAATGGCCAGTCAGAAGACATGACCGTCACTAAAGGAGCATTGTTTTCAATTAAAAATCCCTTGCTTTGGGATCAGGTCGGGTCGACTTGATTGGAGCTGAGCATTGGTTGGCCGGATGCCCTTCCTGACGCCTATATGGAGTTTGCAGGAATTACTACGCCCAGAGAGAAAAATATCTCCTGCTACCTAGGACCGCACTGACAGCCTCCTGACTGTGAGGAGGGAGGCCACCACGCCACTCCCACTAATGAATAAATAATTTTTTTAAAAAAGGCAAACGAGATGATTCCTCTTTGATCAAAGAGATTATTCCCGGAAAATCAACTTTAGTGAAAGAAGAAAAGCTGTGTCCCTGACAGCTACACCTATATAGAAGCTGTGATTATGCCAAAAGTATTCCGCTCACATGATGGCATCATTCAGATAATGCAATTAGGCATACCTGTGCCAGAATATCTCACACAAATATGTCAGGTATGACATTAGTGTGATGCTGTCAGAATGTATTGCTCAGAATCACTTTAACAGTGAGAGGCCTGGCATATCAATTTAATTTAACAAATAAAATGCATGTTCTTCCCCCATCACTGTTCTCATGATGGTTCATCAATGGAGGTTTTAAGGAGAAATGAGACAGCCACTTGTCTCAAATTGTATAGGATATCCTGCATAAGCAGAGGGTTGGAATAGAAGATCTCCAAGGTCCCTTCTAGCCTATTTTGATTGATTGAAAATGTACACCTTCACTTCCTTGTCCCATCGAATGCCCAGGTCTGAGGCAAAACCTGTGCAATTAATAATATAATTTGAACTTTGAAGGTTATCACTAAAGTTTTATTGGTATTTTTCTCCCTAATGTAAGTTTGTGTCCTTGGAGCAGAAGAGGGAATGTAAGCTTAGAAGCTGGAAAGACTGGGGTAAAAACCAGAATCATGACTATGTGCTTTAGATTTCCTTCCTTCTATGGAAGACTTCCTTCAAAATTTTTGTTAGTCATTATCTAGCCACACATTCTCCCTTTTTTATTCTGATATTTTCCAGAATAAAGAAACAAACAGGAAGCTTACTCAGGGCCAAACCAAGAAACAGCCAAGATGTAAATGATCTAAAATGGGTTCTAGGTTCAAATTTGGGGTTGATGTCAAGCCAGTGTGGTGCAAGGAATGTGGTGAAAACCAGGAGACAGGGAAGATGGGTGGCATAAACATTTAATAAATAAAACAAATAATAATAAAATTTTGAGTCCCATGCATTCAACAACAGAATGTTGTTGTTGGAGAAACTAGATTCAGACTTAGAATATGATTTGTTTTGCTGGTCAGTGACCAAAGTAAGGATCATAGTACCCCTCTTTTTTAAAATTATAACAGTACTTCTCAACCTCAGGAGCTATGCTGGCTGGGGGATTCTTGGAGTTGAAGTCCACACATCTTAAAAATGCTGTGGTTGAGAACGAGTGATTTATGCCATAGTCCAGCCAGGGAGTTTAGGGTGTGAGTGGAAATTGGTCTAAGATACACTAAAATACTTTGGGGGATGTTCATGTGGCCATAAACCCAAATCTAGCCTATCCAATGGACTTCTCAAAGTGCAATCCCATGGTTGTGGGATGCTTCAACCAGTTGTAAATATGAGCTGATTGCCAAGCATCTTGAAATGCAATCCCCTGACCACAGGGATAGTGTGGCAGTCGTAACTTTGAGGATGAATTGTAAGCAGCTTTTTTGAACTTCAAGTAGTCATTGAATGATTGATCACGAGTCAAGAACTTCCTGTGCAGTAGAGAAGATAGAATAGCTGGAAGGGGCCTTGGAGGTCTTCTAGTCCATCTCCCTGCTCAAGCAGGATAATCTCTATCATTTCAGATAAGTGACTTTCCAGTCTCTCCTTAAAATGGGACAAATTAAACTGAATATGGGATCTATTTTACCAATGGTTAAATAATAAAAATGGAAGTTAGAAACAGAGAACAAAATAAAGATATATTAAAAGGGATAAGTAAATATTATGACTAGTATGTTGAATATGATTATGTTAATATTGTAGAATAAATATGTGGAATATTATGGTTGCTCTGCTTAGTGACATAGAAGGGTGAGAACAAAACTAAGTTGGGAATTTCAACAGCTCCCTCAGGGCATGCATTTGTAAACACATTCCTTCTGGGTAACACATACAATGTACAAAATAAGGAATTGAAAACTGCAAACTAAACTTAAGAGGCAAAAAAAGCCACAATGTATTTCCATTGATTTATGTTTCAAACAAACTGATCTTCCTTGATACTGTTGCAAAAGACAAAAAAAACCCTTTAAAGAGTATACTTCCTCTAACAAAGTCACAATTAAAAATGAGGCACAGTGTGGCACAGCTTCAATACTGGCATGGCCTTTCACCTCAGTCTCAACCTGGGAGAATCCACCTCGAATTGAACATGAATCATAAATGTTAAGTATTTTATGAGCTTGGTGTCAAGTAAGAGAAAGGGCGTGCTATTTTTTAAGCAGGCAAGGCAGTTCTGCAAAATATTTTCTTTCTTTTTCACTCTCTTTTTAAAACCTGGCAAGTAACCTGGGATGTAAAAAACAACAACCCTGAGTTTGGCACAGCCATTCATTTTATCCCAAAGGGGAGGACAACGCCCTCCAAATTAAAGAGCCCAACCTTAGAATAGCAAAAGAAGTCCTGTTTGCATTGCAGTTTTATTAACTTAGCTCCAATCTCTCTCGAAGCACATATCTTAAGTTTTCAATTTCCAGATAGAGTCGTGTTGAGAATGACATATTTGTAGCTGCATTGAATTGATTGCATAACTCTAGATGCTGGACTGAACCTTGCAAGATGGGAAAAACTCTAGGCCAAGAACCACAAGAGACTGGTGCCCTTCCTTGAAGTTTTAGTTTTCATTAAGAACAAAGCTCATCATCTCTTATTGATAGGGAGACAGAATTATATAAGGCCACTCAACAATATATTTTCTCTCTTTTTCCAATATTTCACCCCATTATTTTAAGCCATAAGCAACTCAGGCTAAGATAGCAATTTTAACAAGGGTTTTTTTTGAAAAAAAATTGGCCACCAATGTTTAGGCTTTTTAGTGACCTTGAAACTTTCAGGAATCTCCAGAGGAATCTTTAAAACAACATTTGCATCTGCCAGTTAAGGGAATGTGCTTTCTCACACAAACTTCCTCGCTGAGTAGGGATCAAAGATGCGCTGAACCCAAGAGCAACATTTCCCTATCAAGGCTGTGGGTCCTTTGCTGCATGTAAACTCATCTGAAAGTTTACATGCAGCAAAGGACCCGCAACCTTGATTGTGACCTACACATTTCTCAAAGTGTGGAAACCTTTGGGAAATTCATTTCACAGTAAGTGGGGCCATTGTGTACCTGTAGAAGATATCTCCAGGTTCAGTGATGGAGCAAAACAACTTCAGAAAAAGGTTTCAGAAGGGAATGCTTAAATTGGGTTTCCATTGGCTGATTTTCCTCCCTCATTGGAATTCCAAACATAAAAGGCAGCTTACTGGCAGCAGTCACATTTTCTAACAGGAAGTATGGATAGGATCACTGTACACATGCACCTTAGTGCATGCACACAGTTTTTGTGTTCCAGTTTCTCTTTCCAAGCTATCAGAATTTTGTTTTGCATATACCGCAAATTCCTACCTCCCACGCCATTGCTTTTAGAGGTGAGGCGAGGTGAAATCAGCCTCTAGGGTTCTCAAGACATCTTCCTTTGAGGTGCAGTTGATGTCTATCACCTTATCTGTGAAACTCTAGTTCTTGTTAACCCTTAACGGGGCAAAACAGTGCACCCTAAGGCAAGACCTTTTGAACCAAGTTATTCTTAACTTAAAAGTATTCTTAATTTAATAAAATTCACCCAAAATTTGGGACCCATAACTTTTGTGGAATTAAAAAGTTTGGAAAATTTTTGTAAAATATTTTAGGACATAAACATTATCCATAGAACAGTTTAGGACATAATACAAAGTGTCATAAAGCAGGGGTCCCCAATCACCGGTCCCTGAACCGGTCCGTGGATCATTTTGTACCGGGCTGCAAAGAATGAATAATCGTGATTAATATATATATTTTATATTAGCTAAAGCTAAGAAGCCCTTTACTATTGGGGAAGAATTGATTTTGCCAGTCCTTGAAAAAGTATTTCTGTGTGAAACTGGTCCCTGGTACAAAAAAGGTTGGGGACCACTGTCATAAAGCATTTCTTGTGCTGATTTTGACTGTGCCGTACACTTCAACTTGGGCTATTTTTGAAGCAGAGACTTCTCTGAATGTATTTTGGCTGTTCCAATGAAGGCCATACATTCGACACTCTGTCACTATTGGAGGCACTCAGGAATGTGGTAAAGGAAATATTTCTAGGAAGATAACCTGAGAGGCCGTGGGCTGTCTCATCTTACCTATCTCTAGGTCTTACAATTTTAAAGTTTTATTTTTAGAACTGCAATTTCTTACTGTGTGGCAGTAATCCCTGTAAGTACTGCAGGCTGACTCACTGTCTACCCCAGGAATGTGATTCTGAAAAGTTTAAGGTTGACTCAGCCTTCCGTCCTTCCAAGGTTGGTAAAATGAGGACTCAGATTGATGGGGGCAATAGGCTGACTCTGTCAACCGCTTAGAGAGGGATGAGAAGCACCATGAAGTCTTAAGGGCTATTGCTAAAGAAAAAATAAAACAAATCTCCAAATAATGTTCCCTTCTGCAAATACACCTAAAGCAAATAAAGTTACCTAACAGTGCAAACATGTTTCTGTGTAACTTTGGTTTATTTCAACTGTCAGTGGATGGAATCCAAACAACAGTTAGCACAGTGCAAGATACTCTCCCATGCTAATTTAAACATGCATTATGGGGATTATCCAAGAGGAAAGTAGGGGAAGGAAATAGCAGAAGATATAAATATAAGCAAGAAAACAGGAGCCAGTTGCAACCTAAGGGATTATTATTATGCATTCTTAAGGTGATGTGGATGCCAACAGACCTATAAAACTTCATGGGAAATTCCAACTATGGCTCATGAGTGCAGAAAAGGGCTTTTCCATTATATTTTTAATTCACTTATGATACTCTTCGGAACCAAGGGTGAACTACGGGAAGCTGCTTTGGGTTTTAGAGCTAAATCAAGTTTGAGAAAGTTTTTTTTTTCAAATTCAGAAAGGCTGCAATTTCAAACCCAAGTTAAAGACAGAAGCACATCTCAAGTTATTTCCTCCCCAAGAAAAACTATTTTATCGTTCTCACCCTTCTTTCGTTCCCTGCCCCTCCCCATCCTTCTTTACTCTCCGGGCATCTAGAAATCTAAGGTTCATCCATACTCACGAAATTGCAACGTTGCTGCCATCTATCACTACGTATTTTAAGTGGGGTCCCCCTGGCTCATTTTTCAGTTCCAGCTTGAACGGTGTTTTCAATGCCTCTAGAAACCTCTGGACCCCGGTGACCGAAGGATCTGCAGGAGGACCGTAAAGTCCCCCCGTTTTCTTTTCTGGATAAGAACTTCTGAGTTGCAAAGGAGGGATGGGGTCTCCAAAGTGCTTTAACTTTTGGGAAGGGAACTGCTGTCCTCCCAGCTGCACGGGATTGCAGTTTTCCTGTTGGTCATGCGTCGCTGGTGATTGGTTGGAACTCCCTCGAAGAACCAGGGTTTCTCTCTCAACGGGTGGGTGCGCGCTCCCCCAGCCACCCCTGGCTGCCAAGATCGGATCTTTGGCTTTCTTATTTTTGGCTGCCATGGGAACATTACTGGAGGCATTCACAAAACCATCATTTTCTTCCTCGCTCACCCTGGTACCCTGTTCTGAACACCCAGATTGTATTTTGCTGAGCTCTTTATTCGATGAGTTTTTGTGACCCAAAAGAAGGGTGCGGTTTTCAGGGTCCAATCCATGAATTTTGTCTTTGCGGGGTACTTGGGAAACAGAGGTGACGTTTGCATTTTGGGGTGGCTCCGATTGACAGCTTAGATCTTGGTGGGCCCTGGTGCCCTTGCCGCTTTTATTTTTCTTCGTTTGGGTTTCCAGATTCTGGGAGACAGCCCTGGCCTTCTCTTCCTCTTCCGCAACCATCTTGCTCTTTTTCTCAATTTCTTCGAGGAGGAGTAGGGGCTCAGCCAACTGTCCGTGTTCAATGATCACCATTTCTACAATTTCCTCAGAGTAGCCCATGCTTTTGAAAAAATTGACCAGGATCTTGTATTCCATCTCCTCGCTTATTTCATCACCATTTTTACCATCATGTAACTCGCTTGTATCCGAGACCAAGTCTATCACCACTATGTCATCATGTCTTTGGCAGGACATCTGCTTAGATTCCTGGTTGTTTTCAAAAGAAAACTGTTTCTTTGGAAGCCTCTCGTCCCCATCCGAGGATCTTCGTTTACACGACTGCCTTTCTTTTGAGGCAGAAGCCTCCAGTGAAGTTAGACCGTTTATGGGTAAAAAATGCCCTTCGGGCTTATCGGGAAAAACAGTGTCCATTTGCTTGGCTAATTCAGAGACCGGTGTACCTGCATTGTTCCTCGCTTCCTCCTGACCTGTTTTGGCATCGCTGCTTACTATGGGTAGTTTCTGCATCTGAGTTGGGTGTTTTAACGTCTCATCGGAAGGGCCAGGATCTGCAGTTCTGCCTTCCATTTTGCCGCCTTCGTGCTGCGCGAGGCTCAGCAGCTCTTTCTTCAGCGAGCTTGGTAGAATCAACAAGTCCATCGTGTATTTATCTGCGTGAGCTTCGACGAGACGTTTGAACTGTTTCTTCACTTCTGACTCCTTGAGCGTCAAGTCGTTGAGGTTGCTTTTGAAGACGTTCACAAACTGCTGGATGTGGCTCCTGGCCATGACCACAGGTTCTGTCCGGCCTTTAATACTGAGTGTCCCGATCTCCACCACAGTAATATCGGCAGAGGTACCCTGAATAAGGCAATTCAGGAAGAGGTTTTGTGCTCCTACAAAAATGCAGTGCATGTCTTTGGGATAATATTCCCTCTCTTCCAATTCGGGTTCACAGATTCCTTTAATATATTCCTACAAAAAAGGGGGGGAAAGGGGGAGGGGAAGAGAAATCATAAATGAAGGCGACAGTTCAGCTTCTGAAATTTGTGCCTTATTAAAAAGCTACAACTCTACATTCTGTCAATAGGATTACATTGTTTTTATTACTCTTCCTTCTGGAGGAACTGAGAGCAAATTTCAAGCAAACAGTACAGGTGAAAACAATCTTAATAAGACTATCATCATTTTTTTTAACAAAATGGATGGGAGAGAGAAGAATCCTTAAATTAGGTTGTTAGGAGAAATCTAAGGAGAAACACTTCTGCCCAATCAGATATCATATGAAAGAGTCGTATTGCACCTTGAAGTATAATTTGACCCCTTTATCTTGTTTGTGTTGCTCTGTGCTAACCTTGCGCTTCAATTCTAACAACATAAAAAAGCTTTCCGGATCTAATTATCTAACATTTATACTCGAGGGCTGAGAAAAATAGGAAGAAATTTAGTATCATGATAATTGAATTGTGCCCCAAAGGGATCTTTTTATAGTAGCTGCAAATACTATGAAGGCAAACAACTCATTCAGGAGAATGCCAGAAAAAATAATTAGCCAAGTCTTCATTTTCTAGAAGGGCTATCAGAGGAGGCCTATGCACATCATGAGAACATACAGGGATTATCTGTAAACTGACTCTTTTCACAAGGATGTGCTTGCTAAACCAAAGATGTCTATTATGCAGAAAAGTAGATGAATGCAGACAAAGTCTTCGGAGATCCGTATTAGTTTAAAAATCCATGTTAATCTCATTTAGTGCTTATGGAACTTCTCTGAATTTGGCTCACCAGCTTATTAGTTTCATTTCAAGATGACCTTTCTATTTTTAGAACACCTGGAATGATGAATTTCATGAGAAATGAATTACTTAACCAAGACATTTCCATTCACAAATATCACTTGGATGCAATTTCTAGCATGTTCTCATCACCCAACAGAATTATCTACAATACCCTTCCCTACTATCACTTGCATTATTCCCTTTCTTAAAAACCTCAAGTGATGGAGCACCAGCAATTTCTGGAGAAAAGTTGCTCCTTAGTTCAAGGTTGCTTCTCTCCTTGATTCATTTCCATCCATTGCTTCTTGTCCTGCCTTCAGGTGCTTTGGAGAATAGCCTGATTCCCTCTTCTTTGTGGGAGGCCTCAAACATTGGAACACTTCTATCATGTCACCTCTAGTCCTTCTTTTCATTAAACTAGATATATCCAATTCCTGCAACCCTTCTTTGTATGTTTCAGCTTTCAATCCCCGAATTATATTTGAAAATTATTCCAGTTTTTCACTTTTAAGCACAACTGCAACCATGGGAAAATCTATTCACAGTCCAAAGAACCCACCGCTGCAAACTCTAAATAAGGTGCCACTTTGGGTTTGCTTCCCTCTTGTTTAGGAAGAATTGCCAAATCCTAACCTAAGCCAAAATACCAAAAATACTCTATGTATATCTGATTTTTACTCTTGTACTATCCAAACCATTTCCTATGAAACAGCAAAGAATGACGTGAGGTTTCATAGAAGAGAAAAATCTGGTTCCACTAATAGTAGTTTCTCCCTATGACCTACATACCCATCTTATATCATTTTAATGCAGCTGATCGTATTCCAGATTTTACTAGTAAAAGAATATGGAGGTAAAGGAAATGTAAAGGAAAATGACTTCAGTGTACAAACAGCAGAAGCAGTTATGGTGGCCTCAGATTCTGAAAAACAGACCATTAAAGCTTCGGAAGTAACCACAGTTCTTACATCTCTATCACGCCTACAGTTTTCAAAGATATTATCTTTTATGTTTCCCACTGAAGCAATAACTATTGCAACACTCCGGTTTTACCCTGGAAGGATAAAAGAGTTCCTAGTTAAAATTGTGTAAGCTCAACTGCTTTTGCAGTTGGGAAACTGATTGACATCAAAAGTCTGACGTTTCTAATTTGTACGCTTATTCCTATTTTCAAAGTAAACACTGGTGGACATCCAGTTCGGCCAAGGAAAGTCTTGTCTTTCTCATTGTCAACCATAAACCATTCATGAGACTATCCTCCAAGATGACACATCCAGAAATTTTAACTAGTTCAAAATATGAGATGACCTGGCTAAATGATTACAACACAGTGATGTTAAACGTTGTGTGCAGATTCCTAGTTTATTTCTAGTTGCAAGTCAATACAGACTTTCAAAGAAAACCAAAAAAATGGCCGGGAGACCTAAAGAAGAATAATTGGAATAATTCTGCCTTCAAATGTTACATGAATGATAGCTAGGAAAAAGCCTTCCGTTAATATTCTATTTATAAATGTGATATTGCACACTTTGATCAGAACAAATCTCTTGCTTGAACTGCGGTTGATTCATGAATTGGGAAAAGCATAATAGGAGCTATCCAACAAATCACCAGTTTATATAACATATTTCTGGATTCCTGGAAGGTTAAAGAATGGGGCAGAAATCCTAGTTATGAAAGCCCTACACTACACTAATCAGGGAACATGCAGAACAGCCGAGTTGGGCATATGACTTTTTTCCCAACTGTATGAAAGACACTATCCAAGATCCAAAGTGCTTTTGTTTTGGAAGATGTGGATGAAATCAGTTTGGTTTTGAACTCAAACCCAGCAACCATCCTAAAAAAAAATCACAGACCCTTTCAGAAAGAGGATTTCTGCTGTAAACCAAAGACGTGAGATTCCTATGCCTGGACATATCATTACGAATTCTGCTCATCATCTCCTTTCCTGTTTCACCAGTTGGATTGACAATATTATAATAGTTTAAACAGAACCAAGAACACATTGTGGTGCCAAGCTCTTTCCATAGTTTTATTTTTCTTTTTGCCAGTGTGAAAAGGAATTTCTCCAAATCAAATGAACCTGTGGGTGCTTTATAATTATAAATTCAAAATCTCGGGAGATAATATTATCAAGGGGACCAAAAGACCTGCATAAAATGGACGTGCCAACCTTTGTCCTCACTCTAACTTTCAGAGGGACGGTGTGTAATGGAGCAAAGTCTGGGCCATCTGAGCGCCAGTTCCAGTTTCTGGATGAAGGAGACTTCTGTAACACTTTGGTTCTCAAATGCCCAAGTCCATAGGCAAATGAGGCACTTACTAATTGTTAAATCATGATGATAAAAGCACATGCTAAGAATTCTTCCTTCCTCCTGGATAAGGATTTCCAAATGCATAAACTACTTCTGTAGGCTCTGTACATAACTGGTAGGATTCTGGTCCTACCCTTGGAAATCAAGACATTACAATTTACTATTCAGCCTTAGAAAGAGGCACAACGAAGCAATATTTTCATGTCTGTAACTTTCTCTCTTTTTCATCTCATATACTTAGAGATACTTGGAGGTGCATATTTTCCTGCAAGGCACCTCAAATATTTGTTCACCAGTTACTAGCTCAAGTCTTTTTGGGCCTGTGCTTTCTTTTTTTTAAGCAATCTACTCACTCCATAATCTATACTCAAATAGTTGTATTAATACAGGTATTCCAAAAACAGGAACACCTATCAGAAGCCCTAAATAAAAGACCTGACATGCTCTTTGTTATATGAACATAAATACGCAGGAATTTATGAACCACTCTGAGGTCAATTTCACTGTCAAAACATTGTTGGGTAGGAGAACACACTGTTTTGTGGTTATTTTATGAGGCTCCAATAGGGAAGGCCTGCTTTCTTTCCACTGAAACAGTTAAACCTTTATTTAAAACCAGAGTGAAATCTTAAATTACAAATATTATTATTTAAGGCTTAGCCAGAGCACGAGAAAGAGGTGGTCACTCATGAGAGGCAGTCTTGAACATTATCTCTGTTAAACGTGAAACAGCTAAGAAAGATCAGGGAAGAAGTACTGTACAGAAATTTTACTAAAATATCCTCAATGCTAAAGTGGGGTAAATAAGAAAAAATTCCCAGCATCATTTATAATGGGTAAATGAAAGTGAGTATTTACATTAAATGAATAGAAGTATCTTTGATTTGAAAAATGTCTTCCCAGTTTTCTTTTCATCTGGACAAAGGTAGTATACATGAGATAAGCTGTCCACTAGCTCACCTGTTATCTTTCGATTGTTTATGCTTCTTCTCTCTTCCATCTGTTTCCCAGCTACCTCACAATCTCTACCTCTTGCAAGAGATGTAAAATAAACAACTGGCTAATATCCACATTCTACAGACACTGTACAATGCAGGAGGAAAAAAATTGAATTTGTCCAAATTTCAATGCCTGGCATCCTAAAGATCAAGGATCCATAACATTCAAATCTTTGCTTCAGAACTACTACCAGTTTGCATAGACACCACTAGGCTAAATGGGCTTAGTCTTCCTGCCTGCTGAACCATCTTTCCTATGGCAAAAAGCAGACAAGATACAGGACACATTCTTGCTTAGCCCTATAATAAACCATGGCAATTCTTCTATTCTGAAAGAGGCCCAGTCCTCAATAAACACAGTTGCTAACAGCATCACAACAAGGTGTTCCTGCTTCTTTTTTCAGTGTTTTTCTGCTATGAAAGTTTTGTCCCAGTTTTGGCTCTGTGTCCAATGGAGAGGTCAGGCTGGTGAATGGTTAGAGGGAGATTTTTCTGGAAGGCAGGAAGAATACAGCTTCTCGGAGACCATTCTTCTTTCAGCCAATGACGAAAGCCAAATGGCATTGACTCCCTTGGAATCCAAAGGAACGGAACTGATTGTTCCATCTCCATGTAAAAGGACCTCTGTCTCACAATCATTTGATTATTGTTCTGCCACAAGCCTAGTCTTTCAGGGAAGAGATTATAATTAATTCATTTCCTCTCATTTCATCTTGATGCAGACATCTCTGTCAGATATAGAGAGGCATACGTGTGAAATCTGCTGATGTACACAAATACGAGATCGTACCATTTTCTGCAAATAATCTTGAAGGTAAATTGCAGCCCTCAAGACTAGCAGTCAGCTGGGTCAGTCTCTGAGCTTGGCTTTTTTCTTCTTTTTGCAGATGTTTCACTACCCAGCTAGGTCACATCAGCAGGGCTAGAAAGGACTGGGATTTGCTTTGTTTATATACAAGTGCCAATAGAAGAGGGTATTTGTAGCTCAGGGTGGGGATCTTTGATGGTTGAACAATGGGATCTTTGATCCTCTCTGAGCTTGGTTGTTTTTTTGCAGATATTTCATGACCAGACTAGATAGTATCATCAGTCCTAAAAGAGACTCCAGTTTGCTCTCTGTTTATGTACAAGTGGCTTGCTCAGTCAATATTGGTGGTGTATTGTTTTCTTCCTCGTGGTTCCTTGATTAGGCTGTTGTTTACTGTTTGTCTGACTTTGTAGTTCCTTGATTGGATAATTGTTTTCTGCTTAATTGATCTCCCAGCCAAAGACCACTGTTCAGCCCTGAGCCACAAAAAATCCTCTTCTAACAAAACCTATGATTGGTGAGGCCCTCTGGAAGGTCAATAAGTTGGGGATTGGGAGAGAAATGACGTTCCAAGAGGTGCCAGGACAGAAAAGGCTCTCTTCCAGAGACCTATCAAACAAAGCTCCCTAACAGATAGGGTCCTTTTGGGATGGGGAGAGGGAACCAGGGAAAGGCAGTGCCTCAAGTCATCGCAAAGGTGCTTTTCAAAAGGCAACTGGACTTTCTTGGGTTTTTTCCCCACTGAAAACGTTTCAGAGTGCAAATAATCCTTCCGTTCCCCACTATTCAGTTAAACCCAAAGATGTTTCTTGGATGAGAAATGAGACTCTTTTCATCTGGACAAAGCTGGCATTCATTGATGAGATAAGCTACCAGCTGGCTCCCCTGTTATCTGGATTGTTTATGCCTCCTCTCTCTTTGCTCCATCTTTAAGCCGCCCCACAATCTCTATCTCATCCAAGAGGTGTAAAATACACAGTCAATTTAATATCCAAGTTCTACCGTCACTGTATACTACAGGAGAGAGAAAAAATGAAATTGTCCAGAGTTCAGTGCTGGCAACTTAAATATCCAGGATCCACAACAGTTAAAGCCTTTGACCCAAAGGTGCTTTTTTGCAAGAGGCAACTGGACTTTGTTTTTCTTTGAAGACGTTTCTTCAAAGAAAGATGAAAAAAGCACCTTTGGAACAACCAATGACCTGAGAATCTCCATAGATATTTGAAGTCTTTGACTCAGAACCTAGAGAATCACAGATCGTTCTTGAGCCCCAAATCTCCATTGCTAAGCAAGACGTTTGCTAAGCGAATGTTGCCCCGTTATGCAACCTTTCTTGACACAGTTGTTAAGCAAAGCACAGCAGCTGTTCAAGTTGGGAACACGGTTAAGTGAACCTGGCGTCCCCGTTGATTTTGCTTGTCTCAGAAGGGGATCACGTGACCTCGACCTGTCATAAATACGAACAAGTTTGTCAAACATCCGAATTTTAATTACGTGCGGGTGGTTAGATTAATCCACCAGAGTAATTTACACAACTAAGGTAGCAAAGCCCTTTGGTATTACTTTTTTTTAATTTTGCATTTTAGTATGTAATGACCAGGGGCCTCTATGGATAGATATTATACCGTAGTAGTTAGGCCACCTGTCACTGACAGGCAGGATGCTGAATTGTGATTTCAATATGGATTTTTATCTGTTACTAATTATTTTCATCTAGAAATTTCTAACGAGATATTTATTAAGAATATTTATTCATTCTGGTCTCTGGCCTTTTGATGGTAATAAACTTGATTTGTTATCAACTGTGGGGATGCTAAAATGGTCCCAAATGTGACAAACAGTCACCCAGGTTGACTCAGCCTTCCATCCTTCCCAGGTTGGTAAAATGAGGACCCAGATTGTTGAGGGCAAGAGGCTGACTTTAAATCGCTTAGAGGACTGTAAAGCATTGTAAAGCGGTATATAAGTCTATTGTTATTCCTTCCTTCCTTCCTTCCTTCCTTCCTTGGTGATACAATGGTTAGAATGCAGTCCTGCAGGCTGACTCTGCCTACTGTCAGCAGTTTGATCCTGACTGGCTTCAGGTTGACTCAGCCTTCCATCCTTCCGAGGTCGATAAAATGAGGACCCAGGTTGTTGGGACAAGAGATTGACCGCTTAAAGAGGACTGTAAAGCACTGTGAAATGGTATATAAGTCTAAGGGCTAGTGCTATCTCTTCCTTCCTTCCAGTTTCTCCTCCTCCCTTCGTATTATAATTGTTAGAATACAGTATGGCAGGCTCTGCCCACAGCCAAGAATTTGATCCTGAACCAGCTCCAGGTTGACTCAGCCTTCCATCCTTCCAAGATGGATAAAATGAAGACCTAAATTGTTGGGGGGCATTTTGCTGAGTCCAAAACCCCTTAGAGGGCTGTAAAAGCATTGTGAAGCGTTATGTAAGTCCCAAGGGCTATTGGATTTGTTTTCAGTGCCCTTTGTAACTGAACGGTCACTAAACGAACCACTGTAAGTCGAGGACTAGCTGTACTAGGTGGGGACAACCTGGTACAGCTTGTCCCTCAACCGAGTTGGGAGACTCTCCGCAGGCATCTCTCGCCAAGGCCAAGCCTCCCTTGAGGCTCACCCCCACACACCCGGTCCGGCCTACCTTGGCGCTGCGCACTTGCTCCCGTTCGCCCAGCAGGCTGAGCCAGATCCTGCGCCCGCCGGTGTCCGAGGCAGCCCAGCCACCTACGACTCCGCTGCCCGCCGCCTCCAAGAGGGCCAGGCGGACCCCGAAGAGCCGCTCGAGGCCGCCGCGGCTCCGCTTCAGGAAGCCGCTCTTCTCCGCCGGCGCCGTGAACTCATCCACCACCGTCCAGTTCTGGAGGCGACTCTGCTCGTCCGACGGCGCGGCTGAGGAGGGGCGGAAGGCGGCCATTAGCGAGGCGCCCTGCAGCCAGAGCGACTCAAGCAGCGGCGGCGGCGGGGAAAAGAAGGCAAAGAGGAGGAGGAGGAGGAGGAGGAGAACCGGCGGGGGCGGCCGCCGCTGCCGCTTCCCATCGCTTCGGGCCCTCCAAGCGCCGCCACAGCCCGGGAAACTCCCCTGCGCCGTCGCCGTCGCCGTCTCCCTCACCCCGGAAGCGCCTAGGCCTCATCGCTATGCTACCGTGACGTCACCATGAAGCGCCGACGCGACACACAAGGGGGCGGGGCCGGCGTCCCAGTCTGCCTCCCTGCCGCCGAAAACCACGCCCCCTTCCCTCCGTGCACCGCGGAACTGCCCGCCGGACTTTGCTCCCGTCGTGAGGGAAAAGGGCGCAGTTTTCGGACTCTTCTCAGTTTATCGTTGGCTTCTTTTCCCCACCTGTTTGCTTAGGGGTGATAAGATTGGAGTTATATTCGTGGTGGTGGTGGTGGAAATGGAGGTTTATATGAAAGGATCCATATCCTGCTCGAGCAGGGGCTGGACTAGAAGACCTCCAAGCTCCCTTCCAGATTCTATTCTATTCTCTTCCTTTTCTCTTCTATTTTCTATTCTATTCTTTACTTCTATTCATTTGCTGTTCTATTCTAATTTTCTATTCTATTTTCTAATTTTCTGCTCGATTTTCTGTTTTATTCTATTTATTTTATTTTTTCTATTCTATTCTTTCCTATTGTATTCTATTTTCTGATTTTTTCTATTCTATTTTCTATTCTATTTATTCCATTCTATTCTATTCCTATCCTGCCCTATCGTTATTCTATTCCTATTCTTCATTTTATTTTGAAACTATAGCAACCCAAAGAGCAGTGCTGTCTCTGTGTCTATATAGGTAATCCTCAACTTACAACAGTTCAGTTCATTTAGTGACCTTTTGGAGTTACAATGGCGCTGAAAAAGGTGACCTAGGTGACCATTTTTCAAAACTGCTTAAAACTAGCAGCACCCCACCCCCATGGTCACGTAATCAAAATTCAGATGCTTGATAAATGACTGATATCATTTACGGTGGTTGCAGTGTCCATCAAGTTCCTGTGATCCCCCTTTTGCCACCTTCTGGCAAGTAGAGTCAAGGGGGGAAGCCAGATTCACTTAACAGTGTGGCCATTGGTCACATTTACAGGTCTGCAAAGCAAAGGAAAAGCTGCAGGAAGATCATAATTGCAACATCATAACTGCGATATAGGGTTAATCATAGGCCAGTCCCAGTTAGGGTCCCTTAAAGGAAGACTACTAGAATCTGCTCTTGTTCTTGGCCAAATGACATTGAGGCTTGTTATTTGTTTACTTAGTAATTTCTATCCAATTGTAAGTCAATAAAGGACTCTCTGCAGTTCAGAGATAGAGACGTATGCAATTAAAATGTCCACTGCAATTTATTTTAAAACAAAAGGTTGTAGAAAAACACGACAGTAGTAAGGCATAGCATCACTCTTCAAATATGCTATGGAAAATTCTGGGTATTAAGCACAAACCTGAGATGTTCTTACAGGGAATAATGGGAGAGAAGTTCAGTAAAGCTGATACCTACCTAATAATACACGCAATCATGGCGGCAAGAATGCTATTTGCTCAAAATTGGAAGGCTAGAGAAATTCCTAGGGAAGATGAGGTGATAGATAAGATATTACAATGCGCAGAAATGGAGAGGCTGACGTTAGAACTGAAGGATAAAGACAAGTCAGAATACCACAAAATATGGAATAAATTTTACCAATGGAGGGACATGACAGGGAGTTCACGAGATGGAATAAGGACTAAAGGTGACATTGGAAGGATGTGAGAGACTATATAACTTACCTGAGCGGTAATGGGAAAGAATTAAAATGTATAAAGATTAAATGGATATTTGTATATACATCTGTATAAATGTAGATAATTTCTTTCTAAGTGTAATAAGTATTGACAGAAATGTAGGTCAAAGAGGACCACCATGCTCAATGTTTTCAATGTTTTTTTTAAAATAAAATTTATAAAAATTAAAAAAAAAGAAAAATAAAATTCTGTGTATTAAGCTTTATGTGGGGGGAATTTCAAGAGGGAGGCTGGTCTAAAGGACTGATATTTCCATCCAGAAACAACATATTTTGAACTTGGCCATCTCATCTACATGGGGAATTTCAAAGTGGCTTCTCCCAGAAAAAAAAAGTTGTGCCGCACTTTCTATTTCCCACTCAGTTTCTGGAGATGCTAAATTAACAATTCCAGCAGATTAAAAGCAAAGTACATTTATTTATTTATTTTATTTGTCAATGGCTTACAAGATAATAAGTACAAGTATAAACATGAGCAAGAATACAGGAAATAGGTACGAATAAATTGGGACAATAGGACCAGGACGATAGGCACGATGGTGCACTTATGCACGCCCCTTACAGACCTCTTAGGAATGGGGTGAGGTCAATAGTGGATAGTTTGAGGTTAAAGCATTGGGGATTAGAGGATGTGACATATGCTTGTTATTGTCAACAGAATGAAACTGATGTACGGATGCAAAGATAATAAGGGACATGGATACCTGCTTCATTTTCTCTGTACTTTCACAGCCGCTGCTGCTGACTTCCTTGACAGGCTAAACTTGAGTCTTGCTGCCATCAGCTGTTAATATGGAGCCAGTGCAGCTCCCAGCCATAAAATGAATGCAAATCTGACAATGTTCTAATTTTAGCATTGTAAAAAACGGAAGCTACAAGCGCAATCAATCAGAATAGAGCTGTTCCACTGGTTAATTGTCCTCACTGTTAATTCCAGGTTGCTTCTGTCGTTGGTTAGTTTCCACCCATTGCTTCTTGTCTTGCCTTTTGGTGCTTTGCATAAATAAGTTGACCATTCCTGCATGGGTCAAACAAAATTGTGAAAGCTCAAAGAAAGCATATAGATGACTAGCTCGATACCCATGCTTCGCTATGAAACTATGTGGTCGACCTTAGTTTTTGGGGAGGAAAATAAGGGGGAAAGATTCTGCCTCTGCCTACCAGCATCCATTGGTATTTATCTGGCAAGCATTCTGTCAGTGTGTGAGAGAGTTGAGGGCTGCTTGGAAACTGAAGCAATATTTTCTGTATGAGCAAGAAGGAGACAGCAAGGAGCCTGGGTGTGGCTTATCTCAACTGTTTTGTACTAAAGCTGCATGGTGCTGTGAAACTAAAACTGAAACTGAAACTCTTCTTTTCACCTAGTTAAAAATAAAAGTTTTCCCCCTCAAACACAAACAGTCAGTCACATGGTACAATTATGGCAGTGTCCTCAGGTCTGGTGACATCACTCCTCCTTTCTCCGGCCAGATGTGAGAATGTCCTTGGTTCCCAGGAGAAAGTATATTTTTTTGACCACACAACCCCAACTATCTCTAATCCATCCTCCCTATCCCTCAGCTCCAGTGTGGCAGCACTGAAGCCCCAAGTGGCTTCGGCCAGGTCAGCTTCAGGGTTGACCGCTCCATTCAGTGTGATGAGCAGGAGAATACAGTTAATCCTCGAATTATGACCACAATTTCAATTGCTAAGGAAGAACAGTGAATTTTGAGCCCCGTGTACCACTTTTCTTGCTCCAGTCATTAAGGGAATCACTGCGGTTAAGTTGGTCGCATTAAAGTGACTTCTGGATTATAGGTTTTCGTGATAGGTGTTAGTGATGTTGCTGTTAAAATTCTAAATATGTCATCGGCTCAGTTTTGCCATGGATAACGGTGGTCCACCATCTAATATTTCAGAAATTGGGATGAATAAATAAAAATAACCCAGAGAACTTCATCCATGATTGGAGTTTGCCTTATGAACGCTTCCATTTCACTGGGGAGGAAAAATCCATTTTCAACTGGGAAAAATAGGATTTCCTTCGGGAGAAGAAAGAAGGCGGATGGATTTAACCAGTGGCGCGATTTCAACCAGTATAACAATTGTTTTGGTGAGTGCACACTTTGCGTTTGCACTCCGCATTTCAAAAAAGCTCATTTTCAGCTCTGATACTTCCCTTCTACTGCAGCCCCTGTGAGTAAAACAATGGAGGAACGGCAAACCACTCAACTGCACGAATCAGCTGTGCTCTCTAAAACAACGAAATAAAGCACAGGAAAGAGCAGGGGTGGGTGGACGGGTCCAAATGCTCACTAGAACTACCGGTTTGCCCAAACTGGTCCAAACTGGTAGAATACCACCCCTTGATGCAACGCCTAGACCAGCGATGGCTAACCTTTTCATTGCCATGGGCTTGCACCCATAATGCAATGCACATTCAACCCCCCATGGTCCCCTGCCTCCTTGTGCATGCATGTAGGAGCCCCCCCCCACTGCCTCCATACATGTGCACATATCTCCCGTATGTGCCCCACTCTGCATGCATGGTAGGAACCAAAAATCAGCTGGCTGGCAGGAGGCACGTGCATGCTCAATGGAACTGAGCTGGGGCGACAACTCATGTGCCCGTAGAGATGGCTCTGCATGCCACTTCTGGCATGTGTGCCATAGGTTCGCCATCACAGGCCTTGACTCTCTCAGCGTTACAAGACTTTGGTGACAATGGTGGTGTTTACTTAAGCACATTGAGAAAGCCTTCTGCCAAATTTGGTTGCCAGGATATACTCAATCTCCCCAATTCTGCCAGTTTGGATGCAGCTTGAGAATTGCTGTCAAAACTGTTCCCTGATTTTGCCTTGGGATATTCTAACCCAGTTGCTAAGAGCTCGGGGTGGGATGGGGAAATTATGAATATTTAAACCGAGAGAGCAGCCAAACATTTCCCCAGTTATAGTCATGGTGGCCGCAGAGGCTGGGTGTTAGCAATTTTAATTAATGGACAGCACATCTGGTTTTCAAGAATGGTGCTTGGAGCACTTTTTGGAGTGCCTTAATTAGGTATTAAAACCTGCAGGTGTTCTGGCATCCGCTGACTTGGCTGCTTGGAGTTCGTACAGGGAGATGTGGGGATGTATAGAAAGCCTCCGCATTTGGGCATATGGTGTGTCGCGCTAAGGTTCTGCCTCCTTTTAATTTTACATTTTTAGGCACAACTGGATGGCCAAGAAAAATAGTGAGGTAGACCAGGAAACAGTTTTCATCAGGAACTTCTGATTTGCAAGCTGATATGAATGGCATCCTGAAGTATACAGACACTTTTGTGCAATTGTTGTACACTTCCCACCATCGCTGAAATAAGAGAATAATGGACCTTGGAGGTCTTATGTCCTGTCCAGGCAGGAAACCCAATAGCATTTCAGGCAAATGGCTGTCCAATCTCTTCTTGAAAGCCTCCAGTGTTAGAGCATTTACAACTTCTGGAGACAACTGATTAATTGTTCTCACTGGTTCTCTCCTTGCTTAGTTTCCATTTGTTGCTTCTTGTCTTGCCTTGAAAACCTCCAACATTGGAGGTTTTTAAGAACAGATTAGACAACCATTTGTTTAAAATGGTGTAGAGTTTCCTGCTTGAGCAGGGGGTTGGACTAGAAGACCTCCAAGCTCCCTTCCAACTTTGTTATTCTGTTATTATTCAGGTGCCCTGAATTTGAACATAATCCAGATAAGGCTGTGTGTGCGAACGTGTGAGGATATAAATGTTTGATCTGATAAGGGTATCCCTCACTCCTGAGATAGACCTAGGACCCTTTGAAAATTTTATAATCTATTCCCCTCTTCTCAGCAATGTCTCTTTCATTCTTATCATCTCTAATTCCGAACAAGAAAACATGGTTAACTCTTTTCACCCGACCTTAGCATGCAATCACAAAACATATGTCTGAACCTATGCATAATGAGATTTGAGTAGACACATTCAGATCTGCGCTGATTTGGAACATACCTTTTTCCAGTGCTTTTGGTTTACTATTTTGTCTTTTCCAATCAAATCTGGGTCTTATGGTGGTTTATCAGGAGGGATTCCTTTTCTTGGAAAGACCTATCCTGATTAATATTGGATAAGAACCAGTAGGGGGCATCATGTCACTACCGTAACTCTTTAGAGACTGTTCTCTAAAGAGTGTTGTAGTTTCAAACTAAATTTCGTTGTTGTTGTTATTGTTTGTTTATGGCATTAATCCTGAGGTTAAGGTTGCCCTGCCATGAGCAGTAATAACTTTCACCTTTGACTTTATACCATAAAATATAATGTGTCATTCCATGACTCTTATAACTGTTGCTATCCATAAATTCATCTTCAGATAAATGAAGCACCACATCATGTGATATTTGTACAAAGGAGTGGTCCCTAAGTGCAGAATAAATGGTATGTATTCCAAAAAACAAGAATACAGTAAAGTATGGGTGATTTTTTTTCTACCAAAAATTAAATAGTGTGTGTGTGTGTGTGTGTGTGTGTATGTATGTGTGTAAGTGTGTATGTGTTTGTGTGTATCTATCTATCTATCTATCTATCTATCTATCTATCTATCTATCTATCTATCTATCTATCTATCTATCTATCTATCTATCTATCTATCTATCTATCTATCTATAATATTTTATATATATAAATAGAAACAGGGTAATGCTTATCTGTTGACCATTATAAAAAAATGGATTGAAATAGGAACATGATGCCTTTTTCCTTACAGTTCAGTTTAATTAATGGAACTGTGGATGTGAAAAGGCTAGGTTGAATTCATTATCTTTGCCGCACACAGAAATGTCTTCCACCAGTAGAAAAATCAGACACTGAAGAGAAATAAACTGGAATATATTCTTGATATCCTGACTTTCAGTGCATATGGTTTTTGTGTGTCTGAGAACACATTCAGATTTTCAAAGCAGAACACATTCTGCTGTACGTTGCACTTTTAAAGAGGAAGACAGAGGAAAATTCCCAAATCCCACCCCCATTGCATCCAGATAGTTACAAGATATCCCCGTTGTGTTAAAAGAGGTTTTTTTAAAAAAAAAAAACTGTGATTTATTGAATAACCTGTGATTGGGTTCATACAGTGCACTAAACCATAAACCATAGTTTGCACACTATAATGGTTAGGCTTGTACATTGCAAATGAGACATGGTGGCGCAGTGGTTAGAATGTGGTACTGCAAGCTATTTCTGCCGACTGCAGGCTGCAGTTCGGCAGTTCAAATCTCACCAGGTTCAAGGTTGACTCAGCCTTTCATCCTTCCGAGGTTGGTAAAATGAGGACCCAGATTGTTGGAGGTAATAGGCTGACTCTGTAAACTGTTTAGGGAGGACTGTAAAGCAGTGTGAAACGGTAGATAAGTCTTAGTACTATGGCTATCTGTAATTTGAAACATGTCTGTCCAATTGCTTCTCAAAAAGCCTCCATGGTTGGAGCACCCATAATAATTAACATTCCATGGGTTAATTTACTCTACTTATCTGGCAAGCTTGCAGTTTGGCGACATAGACATGCCAGGCACATTTGTTAGAATTAATGCATGTGTTTGTGAACATTAGTAAGAAATGCAACAATAAATAAAGCCCATGTCCCACTGCACTTACGGATGCAAAGAGGATGTAAAATGTTAAAAAAACCTTGCCATCCGTTGGAAAACACGATGCATCCGTTGTGTACTCACTGCATACGTGTTTCATACGGTCTATCCGTCGAGCATCCGTCCACTGCGATTTCATCCGCGCAAGAAGTTTTGAGCTGCACCAAACTTTGTGAACGGATGAACTTTCCGCCATGTACGATGTAAATCCGCGACATATGAGCAACAAACGTTCTATGTCTGTTTATCTTCCGTTAAATGTCCGCTGTATCCTCTCTTCATCCTCTGGGCATCCTCGCAACTCACATCTGCTGCAGCTGAAAACGGAAAGAGGGAGGAAACAAAAGGTACACGGAACGTCTACACGGCGTTAGTAGCAAGGAAATAGAAAGGATGCGCAGTGAACGGTTTGCATCCGATATACATCCGCTTGGCTTCCTATGGACATCCGTTTCACATCCCCGCTACATTCTACCCACGTCCGTTCTTTTCCTTTCTTTTCCATTCTGTTTATGCAAATTTTCACCACTTTTGAAATTTTGCTCATCCGCTGTGTCCTTTATGCATACGTTTTGCATCCGTCGGCCAGTGGGACAGGGCCTTTAGTGATTCTCCTGCCTTCAAGGAAGTTCAGCTGGGGTTGTTTCTTGGTGATCCTTGTGTTTTTTCTTCTTTGTGATTGGGATAGCAAACTTCCTTCCCTGCTAGGCTATTGAATTTCTGCACATCAATCCCCTTCTTCTATCTTTCTTTTTCCCCCCCTTTGCTTTCCCCAGAATGCTCTATATAGTGGATATTATCTAAAAGATCACTCCTTGTGAAGACATTTTTCCTTCTCCTTCCCTGCTGCTTCTTTCTGGGTGGGTCTTTCTTCTTCGTAACCTAAGAGACTTGCTCAACCTTCTGAAGAGTAAATTTGGCATGCACGTTTTCTGAAGCAAGTTATAGGAAGGGAAGCAATTACCCATCCAAACACATTAAAGGAGCTTTTTTTTTCTCCCCCTGTGGAGGTGAGAGGAGGAGGAATAAACTCACATAAACTTATTACAGAAAGATGTAATAAGTATGGAGAATTTAAGACAATGTTTATGTTAGCCTCTGTCATTGATGTCAGTAATAAAACCCACTCAATCAAAAGTGGGAAGAAGAGCGAGATTTTGCAAAAGATGCTTCCTTTGGCTAACAAAAGGATTAAATTTTGAGAAAATTTTGCCCTTGGTTAACTCTTGAATCTGGTTTGTGCCAAGAACTTGGCCTAGCTACTGCTTGGTGGCTGTGCAGAACACGCAAAGCTTCCATTTAAGAGATTGAGAATTTAACTGTTCAACTCTGCTTTTTGGAACAATAAATGCCCATTTTCTTCCTGATTAGAAGAACACCATTTTATTCCCTCTTCCATCAAGATGTATTTATTTGCAAGTGTCAACCTCTGTTCTAAGCCAGAATATGGTTACAGTAGTTCTTGACTTATGAGCCCAACTTTTCTGTGTTAAAGCAAGAACATTGCTAAGTGAGGTGTCCCATTTTACAATCTTTCTGCCATAGTTGTTAAATAAATCACTGCAGTTGTTACGTGAATCTAGTTTCCCCCGTTGACTTTTCATGTTGAAAGATAGCTGGAGAGGTTGCAAAAGAGGATCACACGAGCCCAGGACATCGCAATTGTCATAAATACATGCCAGTTGCAAGCATCTGAATTTTGATCATGGGGATGGTGCAATGGTCCTAGGTGTGAAAAACAGTCATAAGTCACTTTTTCAGCCATTTGTTTAGTTCAGTTACTAAACAAATGAATGTAAGCCAAGGACGACCTGCACTTTGGTCTTTCGTTCAAATAATGTCAGAAATCCAGTGAACTTGGTTTATTCAGTAAAGAGTGTTTATGTAATGATCTGTGGCACAAAGGCAACACAGACAAATAAGCAAGAAGTGCCCCTTTAGTACCTCCAACTTTGCCCCCAATGTCCAGGTTACCTTCAGCTGGAGTAAAAACTCTCCCAAGAACAGTCTTCAAGTGGAGGAAATTCAGTCCGAAAACGAAGTACAAACAAACTATAAATAAAAATCCACACAAACCACAGCTGCAGTAATTAACTTGACAGGGCAGGAGAAGGAATTGCAGACTTGGGAAGATGCCAGGAACACAGATAAGCCTCAACAGATAATTTAGGATTTGCTCCCAACAACTTGCTGTGCACAACTCCCCTTTTTAAACATTGTGTTCCCAGCTGTAATTAATGAAGGGAACCAGGGTCCTTTCCTCCTCTGTAAGCTACACAACTCATGTTGCTCCCTTCTTCATTCATCCCTGCGTGCCCTAGGATAAAGAGGGGGTGGGCCTGGGTCTTCCTCCAAATTCCCTCTCCTTGCTCTACCTCTCCTCTGCTTTGCCCAGTCAGCCTTTGCCCTCCCCCAGTTTCTTCCACAGCCAATGGAGCCACATTCCCACTCCCTGTCAGCTGCTCGGCCTCCCCCTCCGAATCAGATTCTGACAGGGGCATGACAGTTTAAAGCAAATGATGGTTGTGAGGGATGTGAACACAAAAGATGTCAGACAACCTAGGCATAAAACATGATTTCTAAAGTATAGTGGTGGACTGTGCTTTCTATGTCACTGGAAATGCTGGTCAAAGGATTTCTATGTGTTCTTTACAACACAGATTGGAAATGAAGGCCAGCAGGTATGATGAGAAGGTGGTCGACCTTCTTAAGATCCACCATTGACCCAGAGCTGAAAATCCAGTGTCCAGAAACTCCCTGTCAAGGTTCCAGTTGACACATCCAAAAGAATCAAAATTCCAAAGCAGGCATCTTCCTCAAAGTGTAGATTTATTAGGCACATCACATTGGCACATCTGGGGAAAACCCGACTCTGGAGGACTTGAGGTTTTCCCCACCCAAATCAAACCCCAAAGTTTTTCCTCTCAGATCACACATCCATCACATGGTCCAACCAGATCGCAGCCACCTTCTTGGCTGGCTTTGGTCCATGCCTCTCCAACACCTGGTAGAATGCCCTTGCCCACCACAGGAAAGAATGTTATTTTGATTATACATCCCCAGTTATCTCCATCCCTCCCCCAACTTTAGTTCTCACAGCTCCAACTGGCCTGGCAGTGACAGCCCTGAAGATGCTGCCAAAATAGTTCCAGCATAAAAAATGGCTTCAGGGCTGACACTTCCCTTCCCTTCTAGAACTCATAGGGTAGAGTAATTAAAATGTTAAAAGACTGGGTAAAGGTAAAGGTTCTCCTCGCACATACATGCTAGTTGTTTCTGGCTCTAGGGGTCAGTGCTTATCTCTGTTACAAAGCCGAAGAGCCAGCGCTGTCCGAAGACGTCTCCGTGGTCATGTGGCTGGCATGACTAAATGCCAAAGGTGCATGGAACATTGTTCCCTTCCCACCAAAGGGGTCCCTATTTTTCTATTTGCATTTTTACATGCTTTTGAACTGCTAGGTTGGCAGAAGCTGGGACAAGGAACGGGAGCTCATTCCGTGATGCAGCGCTTGGAATTTGAACCACCAAACTGCTGACTTTTCTGATCAACAAGCTCAGCGTCTTAGTCACTGAGCCACCACTTCCCTTATCAAAAAGACTAGGAATGTCCAGATTTAACTTCTCACTGAGGTGTGGAGGCTACTGAGTGATATCTGCAAGTCTTTATCTGTCAGCTTCACCAGCTTGTTATTACTATAAGATTAACTCTTGAGAGTCATTTTACAGAGGGTCACCATCTTTGCCTTACAGATTTCATGCTCCGTTTAACTTTCCTGCCAACACAGTTACACAGCTGACAACCTATCACAGAGATACAACTGAGCATTAGGCTTAAGGCATTACTTCAGAAGGTGAACAGGCAAGAGCAGACAGTGTTACCCAAGCCTGTTTTATGCTTATTATTTTACTCTATTAAATCCCTGTGTTGACGTGATTATTCTTTTATATTTTGCCATGTTTATTCGGTATCCCTGCTTCAGATTTCTTTTTAATAATAAATGATCTGGAAATGTTCTAGAATAAATAAGAAAGACAAAGAAATATATCTTTTTATTTCTATTGTTTCCCCCCCCCCAAAAAAATAAATTTTCTTCATCCATTAATCTGAATTACTACAATCTACTGTACATTTTAGCTGGCAATTATTTGCAGAAGGAAGGCTGAGAATTGAAAGGTTGTGGAAATAAGTGGATGAATAATTCTGCTTTCCATGCCTTTGCATTTTTGCATCCCATCCACCTATTTGCCATCCACCTATTTCTGGAGTCTACCACCATTTTATTGATAGGGGTCAGTTTGGGTATGGATCAAAAATACCCCTAATCTTGTGTTTAGTCAGATATCCAATCTAACATAGGGATGCTTTGCTGATCAATTATTCAAAAACTCAAAGCTAAAACAAAAACAGCTTCTTCCTTTTCCTTTGTATGGGCATGTTATTATTTTATTTTTATTTTTTTAAGGCTGGCATTTGAAGTTTATATGGAGGTTAATATCAACTTGATCGACACCACAAAGAGGAGGACTGAAAATGAATTATTAACTCACAGTGATTAACCTTTCTCAAGATAACTTGAACTTGTTGGGCAGATGAATGTGAAGAGAGCATTGCATCTTTCCTTGGATTTGGGAGAGGGTTTTTTTTGCTGCAAAAAGTTTGTACCGTGAATTTTAGCTGCAAACCCAGTTTATTCCATCTGATATCCTATAGCAACAGAAACAGTTACATCTAGTTTACTTTACTTTATTGTCATTGCACCTCATACAATGAAATAAAAAATCATCTTCAGTGCACATCATGACCATGAAAATAAACACAAACACACATCATTCACACTCCACACATTGAATTGAAAACACTGCACAAATACTGCACTATACAGTAGAATTCAACAGAGCTACTGCCCTGGGATAGAAGCTGTTTTTCAGCTTACTTGTTCTTGTTTTTATCATCCTGTACCGTCTGCCAGATGGTAATAGTTCAAAAAAAGGGGGTGCCCAGTGTGAGATGGATCTTTGAGAATGTTTTGAACTTTCTTAAGGCAGCAGGAGCTATAAAGTTCTTCCAAAGAGGGGAGAGGGCAACCAACTGATCCTTTGGGGCAATGATGTTGACCCTCTGGAGTGCTTTTCCAACTGCCCACTGTTTAATTGGCAAACCATACAGAGCTGCAATATGTTAAATGCTCTCTATAGTGCCAGCTTAGAAGGTCACCAGCGTTTTCCATTCAGTTGTTGTTTCCTGAAAGCCTAGTAGTATAATCCCTGCTGGGCCCTTTTGACCCGGGCTGCAATGTGAGCCCCCCAGGACAGGTCCTCTTTAGGTAACGACCCAAAGAGGACTTAAAACTGGCCACTTGCTCCCCTCGGTCTTCCTTGCTTAAGCAAGGGCTGGAGGTCTGATCTGTTCCTTCTATAGTCCACTATAAGCTCCTTGGTTTTATTGGTGTTGAGGATCAAGTTATTGTCTCCACACTACGAAAGAAACTGGTCCATCTCATCTTGGTAGGCAGACTCATCCCCCCAGGTTTACTTTTTCTTTTTTTTTTTTATTGGTGATAGGAATTGTACAAACATAAACAGAATTCAAACTTAAGGCTGGTCTTACAGTTGGAAAGTTGGCTTTCTTAGGTGTCTTCAAAGCAGTGGTATTGGTCTTGGTTGTAGTAGTAGTGGCAGTTGTTTTTCAGCCAGGGATGAAGAGGGAGATTATGGATACTGATTTCATGTGTTAAAAAAACTAAATCTCATTTTTGATACGGCAAAGTCATGACCTGCCGCACTTAGAAAGATGAACATCTGGATTTAGGATTGGCTTTTGCATTCAACATCCAGGTGACAGATTTATTAGGTGATGCAGGACTCCTCCAACTTCTGCGATGTTTTACATTTTATTTATTTATAATAATTTCAGTAATGATTTTTAAGACTGAGCTTTCACAAGACAGTTTCTTTCTTTCTTTTTTTTAAAAAAGAAAAACATCTTTAAGATCTAGAAAGAAAAATGAAATAATGGTTGCTCGAAGGCTGTGCTTTTTTCAGTGAAGGGAGTAATATACAACAGGGCTGAAATCTGGTTTTCTTTGAGCTGTCAATGGTGCTGATTCTACCTTCCATCGTGATTATAGGAAGGCCACAATCAACAACATAGATTTTAAATCCTCTCTCTCTGAACTTCACTAATATTTCTATTCTATTCTATTCTATTCTATTCTATTCTATTCTACTCTGTTCTTGTTTCTGTTTCTGTTTCTATTCTACTCTTTTATTATTTCTAAATAAATTAATGTGGTTCCTTTTATTTTAAGTGTGCATTGTTTTGAGATCCCACAGATTCCTGAAACCCTCTGGACATTGGTGTCACTCTCAGAAAGTTGTCAGCGAATAATATTTTTCCTCTATAATTTAATAATATTAAATTTATGGAAATGGATCATATGAACTATTTTGAATGTGTTTAATTTAATTTAGTTAAAGTATCATAGCTTTTGTTCTGCCCCTTAGATCATTGTCAAATGTATCAAAAGCATCATTTATATGAGATGGATGGGCCATCTGTTGATTAAATAAAATATAAATAAATACAATAATTTGTGCATTCCTCCTTTAAACAGAGCCTTAGAAACTGACCCTCAAGGATAAGCTTTCAAATGTGGCAGTCAAAAGAAAATGACAAAACTGCAGCTGCCTTACAGACTTCTTAAAGATAAAATATGATTAGATCTTCTTTCCTTTAAAAAAAACACAACTTCTTAAAAATGAGGCTTTGTCCAATCAGGGTGGCACTATGGCATGCCCAATGTCACTTCTCAATCATACCAATGGCATAACCAACTCCTCACGATTTTGACAATAGAGGGGAAAAAAAAACAGCTATGCTTTCTCCAGCAATATATATGTACAAAAGTGATTGATATAGTGCGCCCTACTTTCTGATGCTTCATGTATTTATACAGACCCTTTTCCTTTCAAGGACAGTCCATCCGTCACACAAATATCTTCATGAACTTTAGGAGACACATTAATGCACTTATTGTATTTCAGGGCAGGCAGAAGGTGTGCATTGATATGATATGGTTCATATGTAATAAGTAGGGGTTTTGATAAAGGAGAATATTTGTAGCTCAGGGCTGAAATGAGAGGTCCTTGGTGCTCTCTGAGCTTGGTTGCTTTCCTTTCAGGCATTTCATTACCGAATTAGGTAACATCATCAAAGCTGCTAATTGGGTAATCTATCAGACACTCCCTTCTAGCACCGATGATGGATGATGTTACCTAGTTTGGGTAGTGAAATATCTGCAAGAATTATATATGCAAGAAATATCTGCAAGAACCAAGCTCAGAGAGCACCAAGGACACTGCAGTCTCCTCCTCTTCCTCCTCCTCCTCCTCCTCCCTGTATATCCCTCCCTTCTAGCACTCATGGTGTTATCTAGCATCAAGGACCCCTCAATTAAGATTTTCTAGTGGAGCAGAAAACGTAAGAAATAATGCAATTTGTAGGTCATTAGCTATGTCAATAATTTGTTCCAAGAGAACCTTTAGAAAAACAACAAGTCAGTTGCTGTTCTGAGTTTAAAAAGTAAGGCCTTGTTCTCACTGAGATCTACAGGGGATCAAAAATGGTTAAGAAGGAAATAATGAGGTGTGATTAAACTCCTTTGTGTATGTGTTATTGTCACGCAGAAAGAGGCAGAGGTTTGGTTATGGGACTATCCATCTTGGCATTTTTTTTTTTTTTACCTCTGTTACGAGAGCGTACAAGAGCAATATAGGAAAATAACAAAGCTGTACTGCCAGTTGTCAAATTCCCAAATCTTGATCACATGACCTTCGAGATGTAATGGTTGCGATGTGTGAGAACTGGTTGTAAGTCACTTTTTCTACAGCAGCACTCCCCAACCTTTCCAGCTTGGTGGTGTGAGTGGCCGCACAGTTCCATTTGTGTAAGTGGCACGTGCATGCCCTCTGTTTGTGCGAATGGAGCTTTGCATGCCAGCAGATGGTGCTTGCACTCGCGTGCGAAGCTCCACTTGTGCGAGTGGATGGTGCTTGAGCGGAGAGCGGCTATGCTCACTGTCACAAGCCAAAGGGTCCTTGGGGAGGGGAGAGAGGGGGTTAAGAACAATGTGTTAACCCCTGTATCTGGAGCTTCATGTGCATGTGCGTGCCCATTTCTCCCATGGCCCGGTTTTGAACAGTGGTGTTGTAACCTCAAAGAGTCATTAAATGAATGATTGTAAGTCAAGGACTCTAGAATAGGGTAGAGTAGAGTAGAGTAGAGTAGAATAGAATAGAATAGAATAGAATAGAATAGAATAGAACAGAACAGAACAGAATAGAATAGAATAGAATGGAATAGAATACTTTATTGACCAAATGTGGTTGGACGCACAAGGAATTTGTCTTCAGTGCATAAGCTCTCAGTGTATATAAAAGCTATCAATGATAAATCATGATCATAGTCATCATAAATACATCCATTATAAATCATGAGATACAATATTTAGTGATAGTCATAGGATAGTAAATAAGCAATCAACATAAATCATACTAGAAAACTAAATAAAACAATATAAATTGTAAAGATACAAGCAACAAAGTTATAGCCATAAGTAGAAAAGGATATAGGTAATAGGAAGGAGGAGAAAAAGAATAGTAATACAGTCTTAGTAAATAGTTTGTTGTTAGTTATTTAGCAGAGTGATGGCATGGGGTGGGTGCTGTCCTTGTGTCAAGTTGTTCTGGTGTGTGAAGTCCTATAATGTCTTTTTGAGGGTACAAGTTGAAGCAATTAATGTCCAGGATGTATATGTAGTTTAATTGAGTTTCTGGATTGAGAAAACCGGCAAATATCCACAACTTAATTAACACTCCCTATATTTGCTCACCCATACCGAAAGTATAAAACCTCCTGTTGAACTAGTTTCTTCCAGGTTTGCTTAGATCTTGATTTGATTTCCAAAGGACAAAGGCAAAGAATGTACAGCCACTCAAACGAAGTGATCAAAAGGCAAGGCCCAACATCTAAGCTAGTTCAAGAAAGGAGCAGAAGGGGTTCACTAAGGATCTTTGAGAATGTAAGAGTCATTCAGGTATTGATTGGATGCTGAACAGATGCTGCCTCCGGCATCCCGGGAAGCCATTCATCTGCTTGGTTCTTCAAAAGGATGCTTAGTTAAACAAGGACTTGGGTTTTAATAAATGGTCAAAGGAGAGCCCCCTTGTTCTGGATTGCAATAAGAACTTCAAGTCATCTGCAGAGAGGAAAGAAGAGCAAATCTGCATGTCTATATACATCTCCTTTTAAGTCACCTTGCATCTTTCTCTTTGTTGAGAAAGGACTATAGCAGTAAACAGTATTTGTAGATAGTGGGGACTAATACCAATTACTCATGTCAGGTATGTAGATGCTGAATGACCAGAAGCCATTTTGTTGCTAGTTGTGCCTCCCTAGTGGCAGCCATTTTGTGGCAAGGCAAGTCACCCTAAGGACAACCATTTTATAAGAACACTACTAATAGGCCTCCAAAATCCCAAATGAGTTCCCAAATATTTGTCTTATCTCACTCTTCAGCAATCACAATCAGACTCAGAATAACAGAGTTGGAAGGGACCTTGAGAGTCATCTAGTCCAACCCCCTGCTCAAGTAGGAGAACCTTTACTGTCGTGTTTCTCATAAAATAAGGTCGGTTTTTTTTTTTTTTTNCAAGTAGAAGCGGCACTGTGGAGAAGTGAGTGCACATGGGGCGCTCTAGGTGGAGGTGTGTGGGGGAAGGAAATATGTCTGCCAGTAGAAGCGCCCTCATGGCGAGCGCCCACACGTACTCCCCTCGCCACAAAGCCATTTCTATCGGCCGATAGAAACGGCTGGTGACTCTGCCTTTGAGGAGCTTCCATCGTCCGACAGAAACAGCTTCATGGTGAGGGGAGTGCACGTGGGCGTTCGCCCTGAGGCTGCTTCTACTGGCCGATAGAAGTGGCTGGTGACTCTGCCTTCGGGGAGCTTCAATCGGCCAATGTTCTACCAGTAGTAGATTGGGGTATTCTAGTCTAGGCTACCTGCAGGGTGCTCCTTAAGGCAAGTTTTCTCCCTCCCCTTCCCCCCCATTTCTCTTCACCTCGTGTAATTTTAACGAACGATGTGAGAAATGGCGGGGAAACGCATGGATTAAATAGGCCTAAATTTGGTGGGTGGGGCTTAATTTCATCTCATACCTAGAAATCATGCTGGGCCTTGCTATTGATGGAGGCTGTATTGCTGGAGAAACACGGTACTTCTGACAGTAGCTATCCAGTCTCTTCTTGAAAGGCTCCAGTTATGAAGCTCCCACAACTTCTGATGGCAACTTCTGTTCCAAGGGTTGATCATTCTCACTATCAGAAAACTTATCCCTATTTCTAGGTTGAATCTCTCCTTGTTCAGTTTCCATCCATTATCCCTTGTCTGGCCTTCAGGTGCTTTGGAAAATAGCTTGACCACTTCCTCTCTGTGGTAGCCCCTCAAATATACTGCTATTGTGTCTCCCCTGGTTCTTCTTTTCATTAAATTCGACATTCCCAGTTCCTGCAACCGTTCTTCATATGTTTTAGCCTCCAGTCCCCTAATCATCCTGGTTTCTCTTCTCTGCATTCTCTTTAGAGTCAATATTTTCTTTTATAGTGCAGTGAGCATGTTGCCTCCTTTGGATTAAGTTTATCAGGTCACTTAATTTAATTAAGGTTGGTTAATCCCAGTTTGCAATGATTCTTCAAAGCCTCCCGAGTAAGCCTTCTTCCCTTGGACCTTTAAGTAAAATTCCTGGGCGTTAGAGCCCAAAATGAGGACCGCTTCTCTTCTGCCAGTATCCTTTGCATGTTAGAATCAGCAGATGCTTTCCTCTTGCAGAAGATTCATTCTTTTATCACCGCAGAGAGGAGAAGAAAAAAAATTGTGGCTTTGTAAATTTTAGATTATGGCAACCAGGATTTAATTAGCTGTTTTCTAAATTAATTATGAAGAGCCTTGAATAAAAAAAGAAGTGGATCTGTTTCTAGAGGCCGACAAAGATAGCTGAATGGAAATTCTTGGTGCTTTTTGTATAACAACCACCAAGCCACCGTGGATTCTTTCTGGAAAAGATGCATTCTTGAAAGTTCAGTGTTCATCGGAGGCTAAAGAATTGTTCACCATAACCCAGTTTCCAGAAGAGACCATGCCACCAGCTTTTAATTATCCCCTTTATCAACCACTTTTATATTTTAATTAAGATGCTTCCTGAGGACAATCCTCTTTCATTCTACACATGCCTTTTCCTGGGCTGAACATCGGCTGGTATGAATGGATTGTTTGGAAACATTGAGCGAGAGGTAGCAACATAGTCATTCAACTTACTTTTTTTTTTTTTTAAACATTCACTTGCCTCATGAGTCTGTCTCTTTTGGTCTGGCTAATTATGGCAAGTAACGTAAAAGCTGTGTACCAATGCGCAGCTCCAGCTATTTGCCGTACATAACACTGTTTCATTAACAGATCATTGCGCTTTTCTCTCACTACCAGGTTAAGGGAGAGCATTTTTGTCAGTGCTGCAGTTTTTTTCTCTCCCCCCTTCTTCTTCTGGTTTTCAGACTTTCATTCAGAAAGGTGTGAAAATGATTCTGAAAGCAGAGAAAATCCTAGAAAAGGAACCAGATAAAGCCTTCCATTAGCGAGGGTGAATCTTTGCTTCGGGCCATGATGGCCCCTTAGACCTGAAGAACTTTGTAGCAACTAACTAGATTTTCATGGACCACGTGGCTTTAATGTGTGCTATGTCAGCTGCTGAAGAAAAGTCAAGGCCCCCCATATGACTTTCTGAGAGGGGTCCCCCCATGTAAAGTTTTCTGCTGAGAGCAATTTAACTTCCCAAATGGAATCCACCTATAGAAAAATTCTGGCCCAATTGATTTCATCTCTGTTGCTAATCTAAACATCATCAATGTCTAGGAAAAAGTGCTAAAATTGCCACTCTTTATTCTCGAACAAGCATGCAATTTATTTGGAAGATACCTTGGAGGTCTTCTAGACCAGGGGTCACCAACCTTTTGAACCTCAGGGAGCACCAAACGCATAATTTCAAATCCCGCAGATCACTAATATGAATTTGACTGGTGGTGGCTTGCTGACGTGGGTGGGAAAGTTGGTCCCATATTTCAGAGCTGCAGTAGTCACAGGACTGGTCCTTTGGTCATCCTGGAACAGCTGCTCCTCCACTTGAGTGCACGCAGGTGCATAAACTGGAGCCACCCAATCAAGTCACACCCTCACTAGCAGTTAAAAGGAAGAAGCAGCTGCAAGCTCACATTACTCCGAGAAGCACAAAGCCGAAGACACAAGCCTGAAGATGATGAATGAGACTTCATTGAAACGTCGCCTAGATACTTCCNATATATATATATCCATCTTTATTGCCTCATACCCAGTCTTCCCTAAAGCAGCAGTAAAGATGAAAGATTAGCCAAACAATTGACCTACACAATTGCTTTTGAAGGAAATCTTTTTCTTCTATTTCCACTTATATATTTTTTTAAATCTTGTATATTTTTAATGTCAGGTTTCTGGAAAAGAACACCAATATATACACATCCCTTCTCTGTCTGTTTACAAAGGAAGCCCTTAGCTTTGATGGCTGAAACAAATCTGCATTTTTTCAAATGCAATTTTGATGTGGGAGCTAAAGTGAGCCTAGAATTCCAAATGAGTTTCACCAACCTTCCTTCTAAAGGCCCTGAATATGCTAGACAGAAGATTAAAAATACTCTGGTTGCCATTCTTAAACTGAACTGAATTTTATTGATAAAAGGTTTTTTTTTAAATAATATTTTTACCTATAGATTACAATCTATTACCAAAACACAACTGATTGGTTCCTATACCTTGCTATGTGTCCTCCTTAAACCAACCAATCCAGGTGTGCAGTGACCCAGGTGGCTTGAACACTGGGTTGACAACCTGCAAAACCTATGTTCAAGACCCAATTACTGCTTTGTGGTGGGCCGAGCTCCCGTCATTCCCTCCAGGTCCTGCCAACATGGCAGTTCGAAAGTTTGCGAATGTGAATAGATAAATAGGTACCATTTTGGTGGGCTCATTAATGGGAACACGAAAGGAGCTCCCAATTGGACAACGGGGATGTCATTTCAACCCAAAAGCATCTCGGTGCTTCTGATACAAATACAACAACCAACCAATCCAATGTATGGTGGTGGTATCTAATGAACTGGCTTACACAAGGTGTTCGGACAATCGCCAGATTCCTGTGAGATGTTGAATCAACGTCTCTGATGCTTCACATGGTACTTTGGCCCAGAAGTGCAGAAGACACCATGGCAAATAAGGGCGAAGAAAGAAAACTTGATTAAACTGAGATTGTGCTGAACAACAGGCAGTGTATTGCTGGTCGGTTAAGCCTTGCCGTTCTCTTGTCAGTTCCGTCCAATGGAAGATGTCTTATCCTGTCAGGAAAAGCAAATGAAAACTTCATTGCTCTGCCTTTGAGATACCTGCCCCTCCTCTGTGCTCTGATATTTTTAACCCAATGCATTTGGCATGCAAAGCGATGTCCGCTTTGGAAATAGGATGCTGAAAATTTTGGCAGTTGCGTTAGAATTTTTTCAGGTCCTGAATTTTAATTGTGCTACATCAGCAGAGCTAGTGAAATATCTGTGGGAGAATTACCTCTGTTGGATGGAGGAAGAATGAGATGGGGGAGAATCAGTATTCTCCACACCTTGTTTATAATAGGCGGGCATTTTACTTCCTCCATTGTTATTTATATTGGACTTCTGTACAAAATGAGCAGTTTTTTGTCCTAAATGTCAACAACTGAATCTTAAGGGTCGATGGAGATTCTAAGTCATCCAGGTCATGGTTGTCCCAAAGATGTTTTCTTTCAAAAGGCAACTGGACTTTGTTTGTTTTTCTCTTGAAAATGTTGCTTTTCATTCAAGAAGCTTCTTCAGTTCTGATTGAATGGTGGAGAATGGAAGGATTGCATTTTCTCCGGGTGGTGGGAATGCAGACTACAGAATTCAGGTGACCAGATAAACCTCCAAGTGGCCTCAGTGACTCTCAGAGCGCAAATGACCAGACAACTTCAAGGAATATAAATCTTCCAATTCTCCACCATTCAAACAGAACTGAAGAAGCGACTTGGATGAGAAGCAAAATGTCTCATAGGAAAACAAAAAAATCCAGTTGCTTTGTTGAAAGAAAATACTTTTGGGAGAATTGAATTCTAACTTAGGATGAACCAGGCAGTTGTTTTATTCCTGGTAGGCTACACAAAACTGGAATTTGTACTGTGGTTGAGTCTGTTATCCAATTCAGGATTATGACTTAGCATTTTGTATCCAAGATGGAATTTCAAGTTTGGTCTTGGTTCATGAATCAAGGTTTCTCTGGGCTGCCAAGGCAAAATCCCAGTCTGGCTGTCATGCTAAATAAACCCATCGTAGTCTGTGTAGATGATCATTTACGATAGTTCAGATTTATCATCCCAGCCATGACATATGTCAGATTTAAAGTCCCATGTGTAGCCTTTATGTGAGACAGGAAGGATCTTTAGATCAGCTGAGAAGCATTTAAATTATCAGTGCACTACAAATCCTGATTGCGAAGTGGTTGTTTTAAAATTTAAAAGAAAGAGATGTTATAAGAGCAACTATCCCACTATCAGCAAAGTCATATCTTGCAAGCGTTGATGTTAAACTCTATGAGTTATTTGGTGAGCCGTTTTCTCTTTCAAATAATAACCTACATCCCAGATTCATCCATCCATCCATTCATTCATTCACTCAATCTATACTCCCAGCATATTTCTCCTTACACATTTACTGCAGCTCATAAAATAAAACTCACGTGAAATAGAAAATATTAAAATTTTGCCTAATACGAAAACCCTTTAAAAATTAAATTCCTCAAGAAAGGGAAATTTTCCTGTAGCTGTGCACGCTTTGGAAAAGATTTGGAAGAAGCATTTTAACCTTATTTGAGTCAAACATTTCTTTGTTAAAGCAGCCCACTCTCTCCACAATCCCCCTGGCTCCAGGTTCTTTGAAAAAGAAAAGAAAAGGAAGAGTTTTAAGTTGAGCTACCAGTTCTTGGTTTGCAAATTTGGCAGTTTGAATCTCACCAGGCTCAAAGCTGACTCATCTTTCCATCCTTCCAAGGTGGGTAAAATGAGGACCCAGACTGTTGGGGGCAAGAGGCTGACTCTGTAAACCCCTTAGAGAGGGCTCTAAAGCNTCCATCCTTCCAAGGTGGGTAAAATGAGGACCCAGACTGTTGGGGGCAATATGCTGACTCTGTAAACCCTTAGAGAGGGCTCTAAAGCACTGTGAAGCAGTGTATAAGTCTACTCTAAATGCTATTGCTATTGCTATTGCAAATGCTGAAGTGATCATGAGAGGGTAGCCAAGAGCTAAAAGGACCTTCTGCCTTGGAGACATCTGGGTTTTTGTATCCCTTCTGTAATAGCTCTTATGGGATCCTTGGTGCTCCCTGAGCTTGTTTCCTTGCAGATGTTTCATTACCCAACTATGTACAGTGACATGAACAGTGCTAGAAGGGAGTGGGGTTTGTGGAGAGGAAGAGGAGGAAGGAGGGGGGGGATTTGGGATCCTTGGTGCTTTCTGAAC
Source organism: Laticauda laticaudata (assembly GCA_004320025.1). Taxonomy (NCBI): domain Eukaryota; kingdom Metazoa; phylum Chordata; class Lepidosauria; order Squamata; family Elapidae; genus Laticauda; species Laticauda laticaudata. The sequence goes on from BHFT01002874.1 coordinate 78,649, forward strand.
TTGGTTGTTTTCCTGCGACGTTTCATNAAGGAGGGGGGGGATTTGGGATCCTTGGTGCTTTCTGAACTTGGTTGTTTTCCTGCGACGTTTCATTACCCAAATAGGTAACATGATCAGTGCTAGAAGAGAGTAGGGTTTGCTATCTGTTTACACACTAGTGACTTGCCCTGTCAATGTTGGTGAGAATGTTCTTGGTGGTTTCTTGATTAGACTGTTGTGTAACGTAAGCTTGTTTGTCTGACTTGGCAGTTCCTTGATTAATCTTGAGGTTACAGGTAGTCCTCAAATTGCGATCCCACTCGAGCCCAAATTTCTGTTGAGTAGCAAGGATAGTGGTCACATGAATTTTGCCACATTTTTCAACCTTTCTCACCACTGTTCAGTCAATCCCTTCCGTTGTTAAGTTACAAATGTGGTTGTTAAGTAAACCCCCATTGACTTTGCTTCACAGAAATTCGCAAACAATGATCACATGACCCCAGGACACTGCAACCGCTGCAAATACGAACCAGTTGCCAAGTGTGTCCAAATTCTGATCGTGTGACCATGGGGACGACGCACAGGTGATACGAGTGAAAAATGGGTCATAAGACACTTTTAACTCCAAGTGGTCACTAAACGAATGATTGCAAGTCAAGCAAATCTGGATTCACTCCTTATCCAGGGTATCAATTTCTGGAAAGGAATTGTTTAGTAATCCTTCCTTAAGAAATCAATTTGCTAAAATGGCCAACCATATTCTAGCCAATACCTTGGTGCAGTGGTGGGACTTTGTAAAAAGTACAAAAATATGACAAGGATACTGTAAAATCTCCATTCCCTCCCCACTCCTAGGGGAAGGTTCCTGCAAAATCCCATTCCCTCCCCACCCCACTATCCTGCTTTCCAGCTCTGTTCTCCTGTGCAGGGTCAACCAAAGAAGACTCAGCCAATCAGCTGGGACTCAATGGAGGCAGAGAATAGATGGGGGTGGAGCCAGTCAGAAGGGGTATTTGGTTGTTCTCCGAACTACTCAAAATTTCCACTACTAGTTCTCCAGAACTGGCCAGAACCTGCTGAATACCAACTCTGCCTTGGTGCCTTCTTGGGCTCTCTGATGAGGTCATATTTCATTTGTGTCCTCCAAGCCCAGAAAAACGAGAGCAATATTCGTAAGTTCAGGAAGCCACGAGTCAACATGATATGTGAGCACAACGATATGCCTACGACCAGATGCTCCCCAATTGAAAAATCTTCCAGATGATCACTCTGCAGAAAAGGGCTTGGGTGGGATCTTCCCTCTGGCCAGCTTTATTTATACACTTGGTGTACCTCCGCTTTTCTGTTTCGCGACACTCTGAGAAACAAAGACGCTATAAAAAGGAAAATGACACCTTTTCAAGAAGCGATAATGGTAGCAACAATTCATGCTTAGTCTTTAGCTAAATCACCAATTAGGAATGCTTGATTTAGCAGCTGTTATATACTTGTTAAAAGAGAGAAGAGAAGGGGGAGAGTTAAGCCCCACTCCCCATTTATAACTGCAGCTTAATATCTCCTTTCTAAAAAAGGGAATTAGACTATTTTGAATCCTAAATGTTTTTTATTTTTTAAAATTTTAATTTTATTTTTTTTTAATTGTACTGCCAAATATTTAAGAGTTGCTTTAAGAGTTGTAAATTTAATTTTACGAAGTTTCTCCTCTAGTAATACGGTTTCGCTAACTAGGGCATTCAAAACCTTTGCTAGACCAATACTTGAATTCAGCTCTGCTGTCTGGAATCCTTACTGTATATCAGACATAGATACAATTGAGCGAGTCCAGAAGTATTTTACCAGAAGAGTCCTACATGCCTCTGTTCGCAACAGAATACCCTACAGCACCAGACTTGAGATTCTTGGCTTAGACAACCTTGAACTATGCCAACTAAGATTGGACATAAGGATAGTACATAAAATCATATGTTACAACATCTTACCAATTGATGAATATTTCAGCTTTAACAACAATAACAACACAAGAGTACACAACAGATATAAACTAAATGTAAACCACTCCCAATTCGATTGCAGGCAGTATGACTTCAGCAACAGAGTGGTCAATGTCTGAAACCTACAATCTGGTTCTGTTGTCACCTACTCAAACGCCCACTCGTCTGTGAGGGGCTTGCATAAGCACACAATCATGCCTACCATCCCTGTCCTATAGTCCCCAATTATTAGTTCCTATTTCTTGTATTTAAACATGTTTATTCTTGTTTCTCTTGTATTGTAAGCTTTTGACAAAAATAAATAAATAAAAATAAAACCTGGATATAATCAACCTGTCCTTTGTCCAAGCACAATGCTAAGATAGAAATGGTGCCAACTCTGGGTTTGCTTAGAAATGATGACACTGAAGTAGGGCAAATTATTTCTTTATTTCAACTTTTATTAGCTCTATGGAGATTCACAAGGTCCCAACTTCAGCAATCCAGGATTTCCTGGAGAAATCTTTTGCATGAGGAAGCAACTTATCATCTATGATGGTGGAGCAGGGAAGGATGTCACTGGCTGGAGAGGCAAGGACTTGCAGGGAGGCATTCCCAGTGAGCCAAATAGGCAGTGAAATGTTTGAAAAGGGGGGTAAAAAGGCAAGGAAGGATTAATATGTCATGTTGCTAAATGGATGGATGGATAGGTGGATGGATGGATGGGTGGGTGGGTGGGTGGAAAGCCATCCATAGAAAATGGTTTTTGCTCAGCCCCTGCCATCCTTTTTTTTATTTTTCATTGGCCTTCTGTAGCTTTTTTTTTTTTTGTACATTTTTTGCAAGTCAGCTATGGCAATCATACATTGGGAAGGAAGGAAAGGAGGGAAGAAAAGAGAGAGGAAAGAAGGAAAAAAGAGGAAGGAAGCTGTGAGGGGGGAGGGAAGGAAGGAAGGATAAGAGGGAAATGGGAAGAAGGAAAGGAGGGAGGAGGAGAGATGGGGAAGGAAGGAAGGAAAAAATGGAGAGAGGAGGGGGAGAGAGGGGAGAGAGGAAGGAAAGGAAGGAAGGAAAGAAGGAAGAAAGGAAAAGAAAGGAAAGGGAAGAAAGGAAGGAAGAGGGGGAAAGAAAGAGAAGGAAGGGAGGGAGAGTGGAAATATGGAAGGAAAAAAAGGAAGATATTTTAAAAGAATGAAATAGTTTGTTGGAAGCCTTGCAACCATAGATCAGAACATTGTCTTGAAAACTTAAATTCCACATTCACCTCACCTTTCCCATGCCAAAATAGGCTTCTGCTACCTTAAAGGAGGCATATATACATAAGCACATATCTGTTTGTATGTCTTTTTTTTTAACAAACTGGAAAAAGGTTACCAAATGCAAACCTTTCTTCCCCAAATCAATATTTGATCATTTCCTTCCAGCTCTACTCAGCTAGAGTAAACATTGCTTCCTTCCCTCTCTCTCTCTATTTTTCTGTCTCTCTGACAGGAAACTGGTTAAAGAAGAGAGGAAACACAGCTAACAAAACATGTGGTCTATAAAATCTGCTTTTATTGTCTCAAGCTGTAAGGTGCACACTTAATTAAACTGTCGCTATTCCAAGAGCTCACGTCATGTTAATCCAGTTATATGTTTTCTGTCTCATTAAAATACATTTTTACTCTCTGATGCAACTGCCTTATAACATGATTCCCCCCTACACACACACACTGGAAGACTTTTTCTCCTATGAAAAGCAAAAAAAACAAAAACAAAAAAACCCCTGTAGTTCACTTTACGCCATATATTGCCAAGGCAAGCTTTCTGTAATGTGGGAGAATAGCTGGGCAGCCAACCACATGATAGCCTAAGGGGTGTTTCTCAGCAACTTTAACACGTGTGGACTTCAACTCCCAGAAACATAGCTGGCCTGGGGAATTCTGGGAGTCGAAGTTCACACGTGTTAAAGTTGCCAAGGTTGGAAAATCCTGGTTTGGGCTTTTGCAGAAGGGCCAGTGGAAGTGGGAAGAGTCAGAAAATGGACTTTGTTAAGTCATGATGGAAACCTCAACCCTTACAGACCTGTGGGCAGGGGTGGGATTCTACCGGTTTGGACCGGTTCGCGTGAACCAGGTGTTAAATTTGCATCTGGTTCGCCAAACAGGTATTTGAACTATCTGGCCGGCCCCGACCACCCTTCTCCTCCCCTCCCAGGAGTCTCCACATGGCCCATTTTGGATGCAGGCCAGGTATGGAGGCTCTGGGAGGGGAAAAACAGGCCTTACGGAAGTACTGGAAGTGTGGAAACGGGCCTGTTTCTGGCTTCTGTTAGGCCTCCAGAGCCCGGGGGAGGCCATTTTCACCCTCCCAGAGGCCCAAGGGAAGCCTCCGGAGCCTTGGGAAGGTGAAAAATGGCCATCCCGGAAGTTCCGGTAGGCCACACTCACCCAGCAACTGGCAGCAAACTGGTTGCTGGGATTTTTGAATCCCACCCCTGCCTGTGGGCGATACAACATCAAAACAAAGAATAAGAGAGCTGGAAGGGGACCTTGGAGGCCTTCTCTTCCATTTCAGACCAATCATTGTCCAGTCTCTTTTTGAAAGCACTTCAATGATGGAGCCCCTACAACTTCTGATATTGTGATATAGCCATGCAAATTCTGAAGGATGGAGTTTTCCTTGTGACCTCATATTACATCTTTCATCATTTTGGTCAAACCATGGATGTTTGCTTGATAGAGCTTGGGAGGAGAAATCATCTGCATTTTCTTTTAGAAAATCTTGTCCAATTTAAAAAGAGGTTCTGCTTTTGAAGGTTTTTTATTTTTCATCAGTGGAGAAATCAGAGATGGTATTCAGCAGATATATTGAGTAGTTCAGAGAACTGGTAAATCCCACCTCTGACTGGCCCCGCCAACCCCATCTCTTCTCTGCCTCCCATTGAGTCCCAGCTGATCGGCTGGGTCTTCTCTGGTTGCCCCAAACAGGAGAACAAAGCTGGAAAGTTGAGTTTAGTTCACTTTATTGTCATTGCACCTCGTACAATGAAATTAAATACCATTTTCCATGTACCTTATGACTATAAACAAAAAACACACATCCTTCATATTCTATACCATGAAAGCAGGTTAGTGGAGTATGGAGGGAATGGAGATTTTGCAGTATCCTTTCCCTGCCACACCCACCAAGCCACGTCCACAGAACGGGTATTAATTTTTTTTTGAATCCCACCACTGGGAGAAAGGAATTGTATTGAAATTCCCATGGAGGAACTATGGGTAGTTCCACATAACTAGTAGTAAAAATGTTTGAATCCCACCACTGGTCTTAAGTCACCTTTTTCAGTGCCGGTCACTAAAGGAACTGCTGTGAGAGCCACTTGTATGTCATTCCTGAGTTTATTTAGCTACAAGGCAGCACTAAGGAAGTCACACGACCAGCCTCCCTTTTCGTTATGCAGGCATTCGTCTGACGTTCTGCAATCTTCCTGTAGTTTGATTCACTTCCAAGCCTCAGGAGGGCAATCTTCTCACTGGACATCAACCCCCATCTGATCAAAACAGCCAAGGAGGAATTGGAAAGATGGCCAAAGAGGGCATCAAAAAAGTAAGTCATCCTGCCACCTCCTTGCACCTCCCATCCTCCAGTCAGCTTGACAATACTTCCAAGAGATATTTTAAGAAGTGCTGAGGAGAAGCTAGCAAAAAAACATAGTTTGCAAAAAGCTTGAAGAAAGGACAAAGCATATTTTACCAGGGTTAGATATGAAAAAAATTTTTTGGGGGGGGAGTGGGGAAGGAATGGTATCTTAGACCTCCTGATAAGTTTAGTCATCAAATAACATATGAAGCTAAACAAGAAGATTCCGCATTAAGTTTCTCATTAATATAAAATCATGGCTTCCTAGGTAGCTTAAAGGTGATTATTGTCTGTTCGTGTTATCCTTTTGATAGTTGGACTTTAGCTAAACTCCCATGTTGTGCTAAGCAAAACATGGATGGTTTGATGTTGGCTTAGTATGTTCCATGATTCCAGCCACTATGTTCTTGCAAAACATGCTTTGGGGCTTCTAATTCCCAAATGAGTGTCATTGTATTGATATTTGGGAGTGACTAGTTGGCTTACTGAAGGAGGATTGCTTTCTCAAATGATTGATATTTATTTATTACATTTCTATGCCATTCATCCCACTCATACGACGACTCTGGAGACACTGATGGTGTCTGGAACTGGAGGCTAAAACATATGAAGAACGGTTGCATAAATTGGGTATGTCTAATGAAAAGAAGGATGAGGGGTGACTTAATAGCAGCATTCTAATCTTTGAGGGCCAGCCACAAAGAAGAGGGGCTCAACCTATTTTCCAAAGCACCTGAAGGCAAAATAAGAAGCAATGGATAGAAACTAATCCAGGTGAGAAGCAACCTAGGACATAATATATAATAATCTCCAACTCCAGGTAAGATCATACAAAAAGAAGCAGCTTTCTGGAGAATGTGTTCCTGTTCTGTGTCCACTTATTAGGGCAGCAAAGATCTTCAGAAGCTGAAAAAGCTTCTTGGGTGAGAAGCGAAACGTCTTCAAAGAAAAACCAGAGAGTCCAGTTGCCTCTTGAAAAAAGCACCATGAGCCAAGGTGGTGCGGTGGTTGGAGTGCGGTACTGCAGACCACTTCTGCTGATTGACTGCTGCCTACAATTTGGCAGTTTGAATTTCACCATGCTCAAGGTTGACTCAGTTTTCCATCCTTCTGAGGTGGGTAAAAGAAGGACCCAGATTGTTAGGGGCTCTACGCTGACTTTGTAAACCGCTTAGAGAGGGCTCTAAAGCACTGTGAAGTAGTATATATGCTACTATTATATATAAGTGCTTATATTATATATAAGTGCTATTGCTCTTCTTTTTTCCCTTCCCCCCTCCCTCCCTCTGTTCCTTTCTACCTTCCATCCATGGTGGCACAGTGATTAGGATGCAGCATTGCAGGCTGACTCTGCTCACAGCCAGGAGCTAAATCCTAACTGGCTCAAGGTTGACTCAGCCTTCTGTTCTTCTGAGGTTGGTAAAATGAGGACCCAGATTGTTGGGGGCAAAAACTCTGTAAAACTGCTTAGAGAGAGGGCTGTAAATCACTGTGAAGTGGTACATAAGTCTAAGTGCTATTGTTATTTGGGACAACTACAACCTGGATAACTGAGAATCTCCATAGACCTTCAGAAGCACAGTTCCCTTCAGACACCTCTTCAAAGGGCTTCCACAAAGCAAAAGGTAGTCTTACTTTTCATCAGCAGAGAGACTCTCCCACTTTGCTTACCAACTACAGTTTCTCTGCAAGCCCATGGAAGCAGACCAGCCCTGCAGAGGAATACACCAAAATAGGACAAGGAAGACAATCTGTGTTCCACACAACCCATAATATCCAGAGAGAGACAGAGACAGACAGGCAGGTAGGCAGGTATCCAGAGTCAGCATATCCATTTGTCAATAAAATTAAGCTTGTGAATTAATATGCATGTACTTTATTGGAGAGCACTGGAAAAACAAATTAGCCAAGAACAGGAAGGTCCGAATCCTGGGCTCATTTAGAAAAATGCAAATTCAGCGCATCTCTGCAGCAGCTCTTCTTGGCTGCCATTCATTTCTTCTGAAAGAAACACCCCCCTCCCCTTCCCCAAACCTCTCTGTTTTGAATGCTGAGATTTTCAAGCAAGAGATCATCCTACCCCCTTCCTGTTTTCCACAATATTGCTGCCAAACAACCTTCTCTCACCTCTGCAGAAGACTGTTTTTAGCCAGCTTGGAGAAGCTTCTCTTTGATCAGGAAACAAGCACATTGGGCATGGTCTTTGATGAACTTTGGCAATTTAAACACTTCCAATTAATTACCTCTCTTCTTATAGGTGTCCGGAGAAGCTCTGTTCCCCCGCTCCTCCCAAATCAAGGCGATGTGACTCTAAGCCTCTTGATCCAATTGCTGTCGTTTAAACCCAAGTCTTCCCAAACATGCCTATAAAATATCACTGGGGGCATGGGGAACCTCTGTCGTCCACCAAACCTTCTAACCTACCAGAAAAAGAGAGCAGAAAGCATGGAAGAAGAAGAATCTATTTGCAAGCGTCAGAATCAATCAATATTGGGGGGGACAGGACGTGAAAGCTGCATCATTTAATTCATGAGCTGCACATGTTCGTTCCCTCTCTCTTATTTGGCCCCTTTTTCTCAACACTTGCCATGCTGTTCTCTGCTGTGATTTAGCAGCTGCAAAGATGAGATGGATCGATATTGCCCAAATAAGTCAGCTTTGACAAAGTCCTGCTTTCAGTCCAACCAGAATACTAGGCTAACTTAATCAGGCTGAAAAATATCTACAGGTAATAACAATGGCATGAAGACTTATGCACCACTTTACGGTGCTTTTACAGCCCTTTCTAGTGATGGGATTCAGCCAGTTCACACCAGTTCAGACATCTTCCTGTAGGGAAGGCCATTCCAGCAAGCAGACCTCTGTGTGACTATTTTGAAACGTGTCACCCACTGCTAAGGTCAAGACTTAACCATAGGGGCATTCATATTCAGTCTTATTGTTTATTTATTTATGCTCTTAGCACATACAACTTGTAAACAAAGACAGAATGGCAGGCACACATTGGGAGGGTTGAAGCTCCAATTTCTTTTCACTTGTACATGATGTGTGCAAGGCATACCATGGTACCTCGGTACTCAAAATTAATTGGTTTTGGGAGGCATGATGAGTACCAAAAAGGATGAGTACCCAACAAATGTTTCCAAGAAGGAATAATAAAATGAGCCACAAAGCAAGCGACACCGACAAATTCTCGCTTGTGCATAGAGTACCAAACAAACAATGAATACTGGGACAAAATTTGCGCATCAAAATGTGTTGAGTACCAAATTTGTTGAGTTTCAAAGCAGTTGAGGGCCAAAGTGCCATTGTATAACAAAGCAAGTTTGATCACCTGGTTATAATGCCAACATTTTGACATGACCAACCCGTTCCTTCCTTTTAGACATAATCTGGAATGATTTTCACAGATTTAAGGAACATTTAACTTTTCTCAAACCTCTGACAGTTGATTACACCTCACAGAAGATTTCTTACGTACTCACCTTAGGCTTCCTTACCTACTTTTCTGAAAGAGAAATGGTGTTGTAAACTCACATAAATCTTCACAATTCAACACTTCCTGTTTTAGGACCCCATTTATCTCCAAGTTCACTAGGGCAGAGCTGTCTTCATTCTCTTAGTAACTACACTTGGATGAGCAAGAGTTATAGCTGACCATTACCAGCTAAAGGAAGAATCTCCAGATGTTTTAAACTTGTGGTGATTTAAAAGGCTCAGAGAAATTTTTACAACCTTTTTGAAAGCAAGAAAAATCCCATGTTTGAATATCAGAGTAATAGAATAATAGAGCTGGAAGGACTTTGGAAGTCTTTTAGTCCAACTCCTTGCTCAAACAGAAAATCCTACACTATTTCAGACAAATGGTTGTCCAATCTCTTCTTAAAAATCTCCAGGAACACTCCCAACTTCTGGAGACAAACTGTTCCATTGGTTAATTGTTCTCACTGTTGAAACATTTCTCCTTAGTTCTAGGTTGCTTCTTTCCTTGTTTAATTTCCATCCATTGTTTTTGTCTTGCCTTCTGATATTTTGGAAAATAGGAGCTCTGCAAATAACAGAAAGAAATGCCAAGGAGTAAAATGTTAAGTTGCTAGATCTGGAAACTATCAACTGATCTCGTCTGCAAATTTCCCAGTGTAAACACTCACTTAAATTAGTCATAGCAAGTTGTACAGATATTCCACATGGTAGGGAAAAGCTATCTTGGTGGAAATCCCAGCTAATTTTAACCTTGGTTCTTGCAGTCTACTCCTGAGGAGCAGCTATCCGGAGTATATGTGGGCAACTCCAGGATCTCTCCTTTCCCTGGAGAGATTTTGCCAGCCAGGATCCACCCTCTAGTTACCAATTTTATTCATAATGTTGTCCTCACTTCTTCAGGAACATCTAGCTTACCATCTCTTCACTGGAAGTTCCAGTTTGCACCCTGAGCCCAAGAAGACTCAGTTCAATATCAGAATGGCCCAAGGCCACCTGTCAGCTTCAGAAAGGGACAAAGAAATAAAACAGGCATTGCGGCTTTCACAAACAAGAGCTGCTGTGACAGCATGGAGGCCCTTTGTTGCATTAGACAATTGAACTGTACTTATAGTAGTTATTTATAATAGCACCCTAGTGGTTTGTCAAGGAGAATGAAACTGGTTTTCATCTCTGGTGAGTCTTGCAGTTTTATTTTTGTCTCTGCTGAGTCTCTTTCTCTCTGGAAGAGGAAAAGTATTACAGAAGTAAAGAAAACCTGAAAAGACAATTGCTTTTCTTTTGGCTCTCTTTTGTTCAGCATTCTGCAAAGAGGAGTCGCAGCCCTATTAGGCAGATGGAATGCTTTCCAATATCACTAAAAGAAGCCTGGATCAGCAGCTTTATCTGCATGTGGGCTGTATGCATCCTTAACCCTATCTGAGATGGGGTAACTTTCACTTTAAAAAACAACAACCCTTTGCTTATTTGGCTATTAAAAATCAGCTTTTCAAAGGTGCATTAAAATCGCCATGAAGATGAATATCTGCCTACTTTGGCTTAGTCCCCCATACCATATCATACTATATCATGCATTAGGGGACTGGAGGTTAAAACATATGAAGAATGGTTGCAGGAACTGGGCCTGGCTAGTCTGGTGAAGAGAAGGACCAAGGGAGACAGGATAACAGTCTTCCAATATTTGAGGGGCTGCCACAGCGAGGAAAGGGTCAAGCTATTTTCCAAAGCACCCAAAGGCCAGACAAGGAATAATGGATGGAAACTGAACAAGGAGAGATTTAACCTGGAAATNATAATGGATGGAAACTGAACAAGGAGAGATTTAACCTGGAAATAAGGAGAAACTTTCTGACAGTGAGATCAATCAACTGATGGAACAGAAGTTGCCATCAGAAGTTGTGGGAGCATCATCACTGGAGCCTTTCAAGAAGAGAATGGGCTTCCACCTGTCAGAAACGTTGTAGGGTCTCCTGTTTGGACAGGGGGTTGGACTAGATGACCTACAAGGTCCCTTCCAACGATGTTAATCTGTATCTGTACCTCTTGGAACAGGCTGAAAACCTCAATTGTGGTGATACTAGTGCATCATTTCCACATAGCAGTTTCTGCAAACTGGAAGAACATAAAAGAAAAAGTTACATTCTCTCCCACCAACAGGCAAACAGCCTGCTCTAAGGTATCTTCTCTCCAGTGTCTGATGACAACTGAAGTCCTGACTTCTTAGCCAGTCAACAGCCATGGTGGTTGGGAATTCTTCGAATCATAGGACAAGAAGCAATGGATGGAAGCTAATCAAGAAGATATCCAACCTAGAACTAAGGAGAAATTTCCGGACAGTCAGAACAATTAATCAGTGGAACAACTTGCCTCTTGAAGTTATAGAAGCTCCATCACTGGAGGCTTTTAAGAAGAGACTGGACTACCAATTGTCTGAAATGGTCCAGGGTTTCCTGCCTGAGCAGGGGTTGGACTAGAAGATCTCTGAGGTCCCTTCCAACTTTGTTATTGTGTTATTAATTTATTTAAAGCATGCATGTTCTGCAGTGCAACCAGGAAAAGTAGAATATAGGACTAATGGGATGTGACAGTCTTTCCTCAATTGAGCGGAATGATAGTTGTGTGGTGTAACATGCACTATTTCAAAGGAAAATTTGAGGTGGACCTCATGTAGTAAAACTCTTTCTGTCTTTTGACTTAAAATGCAAGTCATAACTTTTAAGAATTGTTGGAGTACAACAGCTAGAAGCTCCAGCAATCCTGGTCAGTCATTTCAAATCTGTTGTTTCACCCGTAGTTGCACATCTCCAATTATATTTCAATTTTATTCTAATCCCAGGTTAGAATGGAGTTTTATTGATAAGCACGGTTTTTATAGAAGTGCAGTTTTGTACTCTTTAAATCTCTCCCTCCCCTTTCTCTCTCTCTCTCTCTCTAATAGAATTCGCCATAAAAATTGGCTTATGTGTATGAAAGAAATCTATTTTTTTTTAGCCGTTTTTGAGCTGATGCTTGTTTGTGGGCTATCTTCCTCCCCCAGCCATCCTGGTTCAAAATAAGGTGACTTATTGTTTGACTGTGTAAGGCCAGTCAATAGGATTTGTAGTCAGGTTTTGCAGGTTTTGCAGAGAGGAAAGAATATGTAATGGGGGGAGGAAGGCAAGGGTCATCATGTGTGTATGATGTCACTATGCAACAAAGCAACCATTATGTTGTTGTCATGCAAACAATGCAATGAATGTGATGATGTTATTCTGCAAATGAAGTAACTGATGTGATGACATCATTCTGAAAACGAGGCAACCAATAGGATGATGTTATCATGCAACGAATGCGACCAATGTGATGACATTGTAGAGTAGACTAGAGTAGAGCAGGGGTTGCCAACCTTTTGGACTTCAGGGACCACCAAACTCATAATTTTAGATCCCAGGGACCACTATTCGGTTCTGTGGGCATGGCCTAATTTGTGGGTGTGGCTTGTTGGTCATGTGACTGGCTGGGCATGGCTTGTATGTAAATATTATAAATATTTATATAAATATTTTATTTTTCATAAAAAAGAGCAACTTTTACCCAAAATCAGGCAAAGCGGGCAGATTGAGTTGCTCACAGAATCACAGATTCATTCAGAAATCTATCTATCTGCCATTGGCTAGCTCAGTCTGTCACATAAAATTTGCTTGCAAGTAAACTCATAAAATTTACTAGCAAGCAAACTCACAAAATTAATTCACAACACGCCATGTATGTAAATATTGAATTTTTTATTTTAAAAAAGAGTAACTTTTACCCGAAATCAGGCAAAGCAGGCAGGCAGATTGAGTTGTTCTATCTATCTGCCATTGGCTAGCTCAGTCTCTTAAATTTGCTTGCTGTGAGTCTGCATTGAATTTGCTTGCAAGCAAACTTTCAGTCCTAAGGGAGATTCGGCTGTGCTGAGCCAAATATCTAAAGATTAGCTCGGAAGCAAGAAATCCAACCATTTCCTGCTTCTTAGCTAATCTAAATATCCTGGCACAGCAGAACAGATGATGGTTGGAAAAAGGAAAAATAGCAACTTAGGCAAGTTTGCCAGGTAAGGAATGAGTGGGCAGGGAGGGTTCCTGCCGGCCATGTGGGCGGCGCAGCCTTGTGTTTCTGCACAGCCTGGATTAATTGCTTTGCGGGGGGATGCTCTGGGGTTGAGATTTCTCTGTGGCCCACCAAAATTTTCTTACGGCCCACCGGTTGGTGACCACTGGAGTAGAGTACAGTAGAATAGAATAGAATAGAATAACAGTTGGAAGGGGCCTTGGAGGTCTTCTAGTCCAACCCCCTGCTCAGGTAGGAATCCCTATACCCGTGAAGGCGAATCTATGGCAGGCATGCCAGAAGTGAGGTCTCCCAGAAGAGCCCCACTGCTCATATGTGTGTGCCCCCCACCAGCCAGCTGATTGTCTGGTATCTACCATGCATGTGCGGTGGGAGATGTGCACATGGGAGACATGCATGCATGTGCAGAGACATGTGGCATGCGGGAGGTTGTGTATGCATGTGCAGAGGCATGCGGCGTGTGTGTGTGGGAGGCGTGCACATGCGCAGGGTGGCGGGGATTGCATTGTGGGTGGAAAAGTTTATTCATCACTGTCCAATATCATTTCAGACAAATGACTGTCCAATCTCTTCTTAAATACTCCCAGTGTTGGAGCATCCACAACTCCTGGAGGCAAGTTGTTCCACTGATTAATTGTTCTAACTTTCAGGAATGTCCTCCTTAGTTCTAGGTTTCTCCTCTCCTTGATTAATTTCCACCCAATGCTTCTCATCTTGCCTTCAGGTGCTTTGGAGTATAATAGCTTGAAGTTGACTCCCTCTGCTTTGTGGCAATCCAGGGGTGGGATTCAAATTTCTTGACAACCGGTTCTGTGGGCATGGCCTAATTTGTGGGTGTGGCTTGATGGTCATG
>BHFT01002875.1:0-86232 GCA_004320025.1 Laticauda laticaudata
GAATTTAGCCATACTTAGTAAGAGGAGAAATTCAGGTATTTTATTCACAAGGCTTCTTGCATTGAGTAGCTTGCCTTTTAGGCCAGCAGTAGTTGGAACTGAGATAGTTCGGGGCGTGCATGCCTAGTCTTGAGTGATGGTGGATTAGTTGACGTAGGGTTGTGGTTGAGGTTAAAGCTGAGTTGCAGGTTGTATGACTTACTTTTGATACAGTCAGGACGGTAATCATACCTATTTCCTGTATTCTTACTTGTGTTTATATTTATACCTATTACCTTGTAAGCAATTGACAAATCAAATAAATAAATAAATAAATAATGCACACAAAAGCAGCAAGCTAACAAGAACAGCTTGACTACAACCCTGTGCAGTTCACTGGGAATAAACTCTCCTGAAAATACTGGTGCTCACTTCTGACTGGATGGATTTTATTTGCAAAATATATTGTGCTTCAACAATGCCTTAGTCAGCTAAAATAACTTTGGGATTTTAATGTGAAGAAGACTATTTTATTCTCTGGAGATGTCAACTAGGTCCCATAGTTCAGGAGAAAAAAGTATTCAACTCTTGTTTGATTAGTTCATTCATTATTTTCTTATTTAGTCTGATACACACATTAACATCCTTGTTATGGCTTAACTTGGAATGGGTAAATAATCCCTCCAAGGGACTTGTGATGCTCTCCCAGTACATCCTTCAAATTTGGATTTGAATGGATAATTTTTTGTCATTATTATTATTTTTATTCTTAATTTAAGAGGTAGGAATTGAAATCCATGTCCTTTGAGAAGCAAAATGCTCCCCTTCCCAATTTCAATAAAACAATAATGATTCCTGCTGGTACCTTTCTTCTTCTGGGAGTTCAAAAAAAAGTACGTGTTTCCTCTCATGCTTGGGTACAAAGAAGCCCAGTGCCTCTTTTTCTAATCATGTCCTTCATAAAATAGTCTTCACCTAATCCAAGTCCACAGCTGAGGCAACTTTTAAGTAATCAATTAATTGTACCAGGATTAGTGTTTTTCTCTTTATCCTGATTGACTTTGCTGTATGAAAAAGCACGATGCACTACCATTCGCTTAGGGGTACACTTGGATGAGTCTTATAGGTGGGGACAGTCTGAATTATGTTATGCTGGTTTGCAATCATATCAGGCTGGTGTGAGATCACTCCTTTCCTTCCAATTCCATGGTAATGTTTCCAAGACCCTTCTTTTCTGTCTCAATCTTAACCCCACCCTGCTACATGGCAAATGTTTCCAGGCAAACTCTGTGTTAGAAATCTGAATCAGTGTTGAGAGTTAATGACTTGCAGTAGTGAAGGGGGGGGGAATGGTGGGAGACAGAGGAGGTGAATCTGTTTATTCACAGTATAACAAGTTTAGCAATTTTCTGACATTAATTGATAACCAATGGTACCACTTGAATTTCTGGTGCTTGTTTTGTAGAGGAGTGCTATCACAAGTCTTGTGACTTGTTTCATGTGGAAATCCAGTGCAGTTTTTGACAGATAACTAAATTTACTGCTCTAGACATCTGTTAAAATTTAAGTTGCCTCAGTTGCCTCAGACTACATTAAAAAACTGACTGATAGATGTTTTCTACTAATAACATTTGTTAAGAGCTGAGGAAAACAAAACTGGGTGAATCCATTGGATTCTGAAAATAAGGAAACAATGTTTGCTATCATTCTGTTTCTGTGAGGTTGAGAGAACAATACATTTTATGCTGGTATAGTTTTCTATTAGCTCCATTTAGTGAGCAAGAAATCCAGGTTTTGAGCCATTACAAGGTCACACCCTTCTCCCACAGTAGACAGGAATCCTAATTTCAAGGCCATCATTTTTTATTTCACTGGAAGTCCCTCTTTGGGACTTCACAGAATACAACCAAATGTTCTGGCTCTGAAAAATATTTTCTCCCATCTAAAATTT
Source organism: Laticauda laticaudata (assembly GCA_004320025.1). Classification (NCBI taxonomy): domain Eukaryota; kingdom Metazoa; phylum Chordata; class Lepidosauria; order Squamata; family Elapidae; genus Laticauda; species Laticauda laticaudata. The sequence continues at coordinate 1,931 of BHFT01002875.1, forward strand.
AACACCTTTTCCAATATGTTCACACAAATGCAGACAGAGAAAGATGTGGAGAGAGCCTTCTTGCACATACGTGAGAAGGGTATATAACAGCCTTATGTTAATGCCAAGAGCCCTGGAAAACATCTAGCTCTTGGCTTGTTCTGTGTTTCCCCTCTTCTCTCCAATTTTTCATTTCCTGCCTTGCTTTTCTATAACACATTCTTGCCTCCCCTTCCCCTCCCAACCCTGTGACTTCTCTTTGGGTTATAAATCCAGGATTTACACATCATGTCTGTTCCTTGGCTTGGGGTATGTTAGTGGGCAGGCAGCAGTGTGGTGGGAGGTGTATAGCTAAAGGCCTGCAAAGGAGACTGAAAGAAGCAGCTTCAAAAGAAAACAGAAAGTCCTACAGAGAGCAACAGGAGTGACAGCTCAGGAATTACAGAACAACATGAAGGTAAGTCAGTGAAGAATCTGAAAGTTTGGAGCAACGGATATTTTTTGAGGGGAAGTGAGTTAGGATGTGAACTAAGGTTTGATTTTTTTTTTCATTTGGACTTTGGTATTGTCTCCTCACTCCCAATCAAATTAATTTTTGTAATAGTGTATTTCAATGTCATATGTGATAAATGGAATTTGCATTTTTAAGAAATGGTGAAAGCCAGCTTCAGTAACTGTTAGTTATGATGGCTGAATGTGAGAACTGAACCCAGCAGTGGTTAAAGTGTTTGACTGAGAGATTCAGTCATAAAATATCACTGGGTAACTTTGGCCAGTTCCTTTCTCTGGGCCCATCCTACCACACCAAGTTACAGCTGTGAAGATTAAATGGAGGAAGATCATTCTTTGAGGTGTCTTATATTACCTGCAGAATATAAAATTAGCATATCAATAAAGATATCCTCCCAATACAGTGCAAATGTATGGTAGATGTGACAAAGATTTAGCTAAAAAATTCTTGAAGAATTCTGTTTGGCCACTGTAGAGAAGTAAAATGTTAAATGAAACAGACTTTTTAAAATAAATATGGCTGGCTTTCTTTCTCTTCTTAAATCCTGGCATTTGTTTTCCCTATCATGAAGTTGATTTTTCAAACAAAAGGACGTTTACTTCCTCTATCTGTAATGCTATTAAGAGATTGCTTTCCAAACAAAGACACCTTGAACCATGGACTACTTTATTACTCTTAATTTTGTTCTGTAACAAAGGGGAGAAATGGTTTCAATTTCATATCCAATATAGCTGAATTACAAGTTAATTGATCAGGGTAAACCTTATCAACATCTAATTAGTACCTAATATTCTTATATATATATCCATGTATTCATAACTATGTTTTTATTTATACCTATTATTTTGTAAGCAATTGACAATAAATAAATAAATAAATATGATTCTATGAAGTGAATGAACCATTTCATATAGATGCTTTGCAAAATTAATGGGGAGAGGGGGTGAGGAAAACTTCCCTAATTCCTATATGTGAAAAGAGATAATATTAATTTTCACAGAGAAAAATGATTAATGAGAAATGACAGAATGAGAAGATGCAGATTATTTTTAAAAATGAAGGTGATCCAAGATGATTATATGAACTACAGTATCGGGCTTCTGTATGGATGTTGGTCTCACAGCTTTTTTTTGTGGGTCACAAAAGCTGTGAGACCCAACATCCATACAGAAGCCTGATGATGGCAGATGAAATTCTGTGAAAGCGTTGCTACAACTTTGAAAGCACTACAATGACGTGGGATAATACCCGAAGGAAGCTGAACAGCACAACATGTAGGTATCCGCGAAAGCTTAAAAAAACATATATATATGTGTGTGTGTGTGTGGTGTGTGTGTGTGTGTGTGTGTGTGGTATAATATTATAGTATGTGTGTGTGTGTATGTGTGTGTATGTGTGTGTTTAAGTTTCATGGGTACTTACATGTATGCTGTTCAGCTTCCTTCGGGTATTATCCCAGGTCATTGTAGTTGTGCTTTTAAAGTTGTAGCAACGTTTCGGCAGAATCTCATCTGCCATCATCAGGCTTCTGTATTGAGTTCCTCTGTATTGAGAACGAATCAATACAGAAGCCTGATGATGACAGATGAGATTCTGCTGAAACATTGTTACAACTTTTAAAAGCACTACAATGACTTGGGATAATACCCGAAGGAAGCTGAACTGCATATATATATATATATATATATATATATATATATATATATATATAAATATATATATATATATGTATGTATGTATGTATGTATGTATGTATGTATGTATGTATGTATGTATGTGTATATATATATATTTGTTTTTTTAAGCTCTGCGGGTACTTACATTTGTGCTGTTTAGCTTCCTTCGGGTATTATCCCACGTCATTGTAGTTCTGTTAAAGTTGTAGCTCATTGTATATATATATATATATATATATATATATATATATATATATATGTATATATATATATATGTATATATATATAATATATGTATATATATATATGTGTATATATATATGTATATTATATATATATATATATATATATTTTTAAGCTCTCGCGGGTACTTACATTTGTGCTGTTTAGCTTCCTTCTACAGAAGCCTGATGATGGCAGATGAGATTCTGCTGAAACGTTGCTTACAACTTGAACAGAACTACAATGACGTGGGACAATACCCGAAGGAAGCTAAACGCACATATATATATATATATATATATATATATATGCTGTTTAGTTCCCTCGGGTATTATCCCCGTCATTGTAGTGTTGTTAAAGTTGTAGCAACGTTTCAGCAGAATCTCACTGCCATCATCAGGCTTCTGTAGTGTGTTCATTGTCTGTCTGTCTTATCTACAACTTTAACAACACACATAACAATAACATGGGATAATACCCGAGGGAAGCTAAACAGCACACATGTAAGTACCTGCAAAAGCTTAATATATATATATATTATATATATATATATATTATATATATATATATATATATTTTGTTTTTTTAAATTTTCGCGGTACTTACATGTGTGCTGTTCAGCTTCCTTCGGGTATTATCCATGTCATTGTAGTGCTTTTAAAGTTGTAGCAACGTTTCAGCAGAATCTCATCTGCCATCATCAGGCTTCTGTAGTGTGTTCATTGTCTGTCTGTCTGTCTTATCTATCTATCATGAAGATACATGGACAGAGGCACACTAGAGATAATCATGGAACACATCTGACTCAATTAGACCTCTGTAATTCTACTATCTTAGATATGAAGGAAAACCATTTGTTATAATTCAAAAATCGAACAGCTCAGCACTATATATATAAAATGTTGATTCCCCAACTTATCTAGAATACTGACTGTTGATTGCATGAAGAAAGTTTACTGTCCCATATTCTGCATATTTTTATCAGGAATTGAGACTATCATCCCAGTCTCCATTCCAAATACCCACTTATATTCAGGTAAAATACTGTTTATTGCAGAGAGCTTTTCTATGTCCATGCCAGGATCAAACTCAAAATTACCTACTTGTTATGCTTCCTAGTCAACATGTGGCCCCCTAAACATGAAGTGTTTGGAGGCAAGGGTGGGGGACATGATGTGGAAACAGAAAGGACTCTTCACACTTTTCATATGCATTACTTTTTGCTTTCTTGCAAATGTTACTGCAGGTATTCTAGGGATGAGCTATGATTTCAGCTTAGTTTCTTTAAAGGTTTGACTGCAATCTTCAATACATTAATGAGAGACATTAATAAAAGAGATATGTAGACTTCAATTGGCTGAAGAATTCTAAGAGTTGAATTCCATACATCTTCAAGTTGCTACGGTTGAGAAATACTTCTGTACAGGTAGTCCTTGACTTACCACAGTTCACTTAATGACCAAAGTTACAATGACATTGAAAAATTGACTTATAACCATTTTTACACCTATGACTGTTGCAGCATCCCCGTGGTCATATGATTTATGTTCAGATTCTTGACAACTGACTCACATTTATGACAGTTGCAGTGTTTGGAGGTCATGTGATCCCTTTTTGCAACCTTACAACAGCAATGTCAATTGCTGACCAGATTCACTTAAGAATTGTGACTAATTACTAATTTAACAACTGCAGTGATTCCCTTAACAAACATGGCCAGAAAAGTCATAAAGTGGGGCAAAACTCACTTAACAAATTTCTCATTTAGCAATATAAATTTTGAGCTCAATTGTCATCATAAGTTGAGGAGTACCTGTCCGAGCTTCAAATAAAAGTATACATGCAGCTTAACCATGTGCAATTTTTCATTTTAATCTCCACTTTCTTCCTCATTGGTTATTCATTCAGAAGGAATACAGTGTATATTCTCAGAAAAGCAGATAGATATCTATTTTGTGCTACAAGTAGGATGCAAATTCACAAACTTTAAAATAAATCAGACAATAATAACAACAGCAGCAGACTAGATTATATAAACATTTTATTTAAAATGTAAGTAACTGGGCCATGAACACATTCAACACACTGGCAAATTTGGTTAAAATTTTCCTGCAGTGCATTTTTCCCCTCGATGTCAGGCCACAGGCCAAAAGAAAATTCTGAGGCCAAGAAAAGCATAAATACAGAATACAGAAAGTTTCTACCTAAACTTGTGTCTGCCATGTGGGTTGTTGAAAGATTATCAAAGTTAAAGATGAACTTTGAAGAGTTTTCCTTCTATTTCTCCCACTTTGAGAACTAACAAATATTAATTCACGTTGAACCAGAAGGAAAAATATCTATTTGCCGGTTTCTGAATCTTAATTTAATTTAGGGCTTTTTGTGACCTGAACATTACTTATCTTGAGTTAATATCTCTAAATCATGTTCTCCACCAGCATCCACGTTTTTTGCTGCTTGCCTCACAATGACAAAAGCTACATTCCAGCACCATGCTGTAAGATGTTTTTCCCTATGGAGTAGGCATACAAGATTGCAACACGCTTACAAAAGGGACAAGATTTGCATTGCAACAAGACAAGGCCACCATGATTACTTTTGCTTCTTCTACAGGCATTGGTTTGACTAATAAATATGTAGGCAAACTTTCAAGTTTCAACTACCAGGTTTATGTTGGGATATATTTCAATCTCTGACAAATATTTTTCTATTTTCAATCAGTGAATCAATTTCTCTCTCTTTTCCCCCCTACTGTATATTACTATAAAACTTTGAGCACAAGATCTCATATTATTATTAGCAAAGAAGTTTGTTAGCCCCTCAACAAGCTTCTGAACCCAAGAAAATGTCCATTTACATTTTTCACTTCAGACAGCAAAGTCTGATTATCTTTTGCCGTGGTAATATTTAATGTAAAAAATGATCAAAATGAAGCTTCACCATATATAAGCCCTGGCAAACTAAGCACACATGATAGATTTTTATTTTTATTTTTCTTGGTAGACAATGCCAAATGTCTTTCCAAACCAGAAAGAGTTGCTGGAAATTGGAAAGTATATACTCTGTATTGTAATTAGGTTGGTCACACAGTTAGACAGATGTTTAGACTAGATTTAGCATTTTTGCCCATCCATAAAGTCCTTCCCAAGAATCTGGGATATTCAGATTTAATAATAAAGGTATTGTCACAAGATGTAAGTTTCTCAAAGTAAAACCACCTTCTGAAATTGACTAATGGTGATAGTGTTCAAGTAATGTTCCAGGTGTTTTGACATTGCATCCAAGTTTACTTTCTGTAATACCTTTGCTTTACTTTGCCACATTTATTCGACTTCTATTTGGAGGTCTTTATAATAAAATGATAATTATATTATTATTAATAAGAAGAAGCCTTTTTTCTATGTACCATGGATGACAAGTCATGGTTTTTCTTTTTAGTTTTCTCAGGCCTCCTCATTTTTACCCATCTCTCTATTCCTCCTTTTACTTCTTCATCTTCCAACATTGCAAGGACAGGCCATCAACTCAGGTAAGTGCTCTTGAGGTTGTTTTATGGCACATACCCATCCTTTACATAAGGGGTGTCAAATTCAATCTTGTTGCAGGCTGATGGGATTTTGTTTGCCCTTGGGGGCAAAGGGGGGGCATGGCCTGATCATTATGCTGACTGGGTGGTTGTGGCCATTCCTAGGGCAACAGGGGCCAGTCCCTTGCCATCTCTGAGATGGCACAGGGGCCCAATTCTGCAGCCTATCATGGTCTGCATTCACCTGAAAGAAGGCAGTGACACCAGCTTTTGATAAAGCAATTTTAGCCATCTTTAGGTTGGACAAGAAAGAATTCTTATCTAAGACCATAAAATCTTCTTGTCAATATGGGCAATACAGAGCTTAGCATGACTTGGGGGCATAAGTAGAATTCTCTAAACCCCAAAACAAGCCTCTCAGATGCCTCTTCCTACATTAACTTATTTTTGTGTCTCAAATCAATCTATGTTAATGACTGACTAGAAAGTTTCTTCATTTCCCTTGGCAAGATTTAAAAAATGGTTTACCATTGTCTTCTTCCTAAGGCTGAGAGAAAATGACTGACCCAAGGTCACCCTACTGGCTTTACCCCTAAGGCAGTCTAGAACTCATGATCTCCTGGATTTTAACCTGATGCTTTAACCATTATTCCAAACTGGGTCTCCATTCCAAGTTGACTCATTAGTTGAAGACTTCAGGGTTTCATGTTTATCAGTTCTTGGGCTTTGCAAACACAAGCTTCTGTTAAGGAGAAAGGGCAGCAGCTCAGGGTGCTCTCCTGGGAATGCAGTATTGCCAGCAAATTGTATCAGTACTTGGGTTATTGGATGAGGTCTATGATAATTCACCATGTCCAACTTGCCAAGGCCAACACACTGCAGTCAATTTGCCATGGCCAACTTGCTGTAATCAGCTCACCATGGGACAACTCATTGCAGGACAAGTATTACATTAATATTAAAGAAATTGTGGAATAGAATCTTTGTAAAGGATGCAAAAGGAGGGACAGAATAAAATGTGAATGACAAAAATTAAAAATATTTTTATTTATTTTAAAAAATTAAATTGAATTATTAAATTATCGTGTGGCAAGTTATCCCATGGTGAGTTGTCTGGCAAAGAGTTGGCTATAGTGAATTTGCCATGCAAGTTATTCCATTCCTTATTGGATGTGGGTTGAAAAAATCCTGTTGATTTCCTAGATAGCATCAACAATATAGGAACTTTTCTATCTCTTTCCTGTCATTTAGAGACTGATCTAGGAATGCATGTTAAGTTCATGTATTGTCTGTCATGGAACCCCCAGCCATTATACTGCCCCCAGAAAATGCTTAGATTCCTTTATGGCTGTATATCAGCTCTACTACAGATGACAACCAAATTTGTTTTCTAAAGATTACAGGTTCGACTAAGAACTCTTGGAACTATGGCTATTTACACTGTCTCAAGTATATTAATGTAATTGGCACAACTTAGTATCAAACCCCTTCCTCTATTATTAAATATATCGCTTGTGCTAAAAAGTACAGAAACTCTCAAATCAAGCTTAACTCTTGGTGATTCTGACTGTGAAGCTTTTTTTGTCTTATGAAAGTTTGGCTTATGAAAGTTTGCTGTTGTTTTGTGGTTTCTTTTATTTCCTAATCTAGCTAATAGACATGGCATTCCATAATCCTCCCGATCCAAGTATTAATCAGGGCTGACCCTACATGGCTTTTGAGATTAGCCAAGTCCATCTATCAAAACATTTCTAGACAGATAAACTTTTGTTGCCAGGACTGCTCTTTGCATACATTTTTTAAAAAAATCTGAGCCAGTGTTAGGTTGCCGAGCAGACTAAGCCATTTAACAATAAATGAAGAATATCAAAACATAGTCCATGTTCAAGCAAGTATAAAAGACACAAACAAGCATTTGAATTATCTTTTCAGCTTCTGAACAGCTGTTTTCAATCAAATTGGACAGAAAGTCTCATGTTGGGATGTCATTTGTGGCTTGCAGCTTGCCCAGCCTGGCTTGTATTATAGCATCTTTTGCCTTTTTAATCTTTGGCTCATTTTACAATAGTTAAAAACAGTGTTCTGGAATATCCAAAATAGCAAGGACACTTAGACTTATATCCCGATCCATAGTGCTTTACAGCCCTCTCTAAGCTGTTTACAAAGTCAGCACATTTTCCCCAACAATCTGGATCCTCATTTTATTGACCTTGGAAGGATGGAAGGCTGAGTCAACTTTGAACCAGTGTGAATCGAATTGCTGACAGTCAACAGAATTAGCCTGCAACACTGGATTCTAATTACTGCATCACCATAGCTATATTCAACAATTATGTTTCTTAAAGGGGATGTCTCTTTATTTTTATAATGCGTTATAGAGAATCTTGAAATACACAAGGTGTCAGGTCTGTTGTCCATCTAGTTAAGAAATGGCTACTTTGAGAGCAGTATTCCAGGTTTCCAAGGGGAGACTTTACTGATCATATGCTGCCTATTAATTGAAGAAATGTTGAAATGTTGCAGCAGGACCTTTTTTCCATGAAATACAAATATAAATTGACTGAGCTGTGATTCTCCTATTCCCTTACTTCCATAGTTATCATTTGCACAGTTTACTTTATGTGTTACCATATAAATATCTTTACATCTGAAAGATTCCTAATCAATACTGCAGAACAATGTTAATGCAACAACTGAATTAGAAAAGAAACACACAAATCCATCTTGGATTACAAAAAGTTAATGGAAAAAAATAAAAATGCTAACACTATGAAGAGATTTAAGCTATGTGTTTTCATTTATCTGAAAGTATTTTAGAAGATCCTGCTTCTGACTGTTGAGTGGGCACTAATTATGGAGTCAGAGAGAGGCCTGCTTGAAGAGCACACTGGAACATCTAGTCCTACGATAGAAAAAACTTTCTTGCAGTTTAGTGACTTCATACCTCAAATGGTGAAGGGATCATAAACTTTGATTTGGTTGCTCAGATACATTAATCTAAAGAAAAATCCCATCCCTGGTATAATGGGTTCAACCTTCCACAACGTGGACCAGTGGGAACAAGACTGGATAAGCTAATTCTACTTGAGTGTAAAGCTACATTAGCAGAAATCTGAAAGTACAAATCTCTTGCTATCTCCATTACAGCCTGATAACTTAGGAAGGATCCCTTCTCAGCCTCTTGCTCATCCTATTATGGAGCTATCTCTTATCTGACCATTCACTAAACAGAATATTTTTTGCTTGGCCTCCTAAGATAAGTCTCACATACTATTTCTTAGCATAGAAATTGCATCCTTATTATCCAAACTCACATCAGTAATCTGTTGGGATAATAAATTAGAGTATTTTATCATATATATATAAAAATATATCATATGTGCTGTTCAGCTTCCTTCGGGTATTATCCCACGTATTGTAGTGCTTTTAAAGTTGTAGCAACATTTTCAGCAGAATCTCATCTGCCATCATCAGGCTTCTGTATGGAGTTTGTATGACCCACATGCCAAACTCCATAAAGAAGCCTGATGATGGCAGATGAGATTCTGCTGAAATGTTGCTACAACTTAAAAAGCACTACAATGACGTGGGATAATACCCGAAGGAAGCTGAACAGCACACATGTAAGTACCCGCGAGAAACTTAAAAAAACAATATATCATATAATATATATATAAAAATTATATATATATATAATATATTAATAAATATATATATAAAATATATATATATATATAAATATATATTCTATATAAAAGCACTACAGTGGACGTGGGATAATACCGAAGGGAAACTGAACAGCACACATGTAAGTACCCGTGAAAACTTTAAAATTATATATAATAATGTGTGTGTCTGTGTGTAGTGTGTGTGTGTTTTTTCTTAAGTTTTTGCTTAATGCACTTACATGTATGGTATTCAGCTTTGTTTGGGTATTTTCCCACATCATTATAGTTGTGCTTTTTAAAGTTGTAGCAACGTTTCGGCAGAATCTCATCTGCCATCATAAGCTTCTGTATTGTGTTCGTCTGTGAGTCAGACTTTCACAGCGGTTTCTGTTTTAAATTTGATGCTAGCCTGACTCACAGGTTACAACACAGGAGGCTGATAGACACATAGCCAATACCTCAGCCACACATGTTCTTACGAAAAAGCCAGCCAATCTGCAAACATCACTTCATCAACCAATCAAGAAATGACAACACACCCAACCTCTCCACCAGTATATATAGGGAGACAGCAGCTCGATCACGCTTTGCTCACACAAGCACGAAGTTGAAAGCCCAGCTGAAGATGGCGAGTGGGACTCATCGAAACATTGCCAAGATACTCTCAATCTTACATGGGAAAAGACCCAAATACACCAAGACCTGCAGATAGATAGAGTAATAGATAGATAGATAGATAATAGATAGATAGATAGATAGATAGATATAGATATAGATATAGATATAGATATAGAATATAGATATAGATATTATATGATATAGATATAGATATAGATATAGATATAGATATAGATATAGATATAGATATAGATATAGATATAGATATATATTGAAGAATAATAGAATTGAATGAAGTCAACAACATATAGTGTTTTGGCATTTTATCGCACTCCTTCCTTTGTAACAAAATATTAGAAACTGATCAGCCTGCTCTTTTAGGTTATTGCTGTCCATTATTTTCTTCTCTCCTGAGAATAATTTTAAGTAATGTTATCTGTTTAAGAGAATAAAATTACTATATGTTTGTGAGGCTCAAGTAATGTCAGATGATCCTGCTATAATAGGCAGAATATTTAACAGAACATAGAATAATGGGGTTGAAAATGATCTTGATAGTCTTCTAATCCAACCCCCTGCTTAAGCAGGAGATCTTGTATCATTCTGGACAAATGACTGTCCAGTCTCTTCTGAAAACCTTCAATTGATGGAGCATACACAACTTCCAGAGGTAAGCTATTCCATCAATTATTTGTTTTGCTGTCAGAAATTTCTCCTTAGTTTTAGACTGGATATCTCTTTAATGATTTTCCATCTGTTAGCTGATATTTTCCCCTCTCCCTAAACTGTAGTAAACAGTTTAAAAGAATTTCTAGAAAAGTCTTAATTGATGGCAGTTAGTTAATATAAAGATCACTGTTTGCTATCTCTACACAGTATCAAGAATGGCTTTTAACAGAGATAATAACTACAACAATTCGTTAATAGGACTCTTGGCTAGAAGGTGCTTGCTTACATGAATGTTGAGGGCTTTTTATGCTTGGTGTTAGTTACATGGGCATATGCACAACCCCACAATCTATAAACACCTATTTCAATGAGGAATAAAGAGAAATAGGCATACATCTGAAATTTATCCAGAAAGAAAAAAAATGTTTTCCCTTGTGCAGGTGCCTGGAAAAATGAGGTGACATTGAAGATACCAGTCAGTGTCTTCAGTGACCTAATCACTGTATGATTAGCATCAGAAATTTGGACTAATGCTTTGGGATGTGTATTTAGATAGGCTTGGGTCATATTTTATAATCTTTGTTTGGAAAGATCTGGAAAATGTGGATGCATACAATTCAGAAACTTTATAGGTTTTAGCTATCTAAAAGTAATCAATAACCTCCTCTGAATAAATCTCAAGAAGATCACATACAAATTCATTCAGATAATTTCTGAATGTCCGAACAATCTAATTTTATATTTTTGGGATAGCAAACCTGCATTGGACATTACAAGTTAGCATTTCCAAAATTTTACAGTTGCCCTCAAATCTCCAAAATGAATATACATGTACTATATGTGATAGTAAAGTGAATAAAAATGCAAAAAAATTAGTAACAAAAATTATTTATAAAAACTATTTACATTGGGTGAAAGTCAAAAATGTGTCTAAATTTGGACAAATATTTACTGAAATATATATAAATTTTAATTCAGAGTTTGAAGAAAAAAAAATCAAAATTTTGATTAACAAAATGTAGTATTTTTATGGATTTCTTAACTTTTAAGCTATTCTCAGAAATGTCACATTTGCCCAAATAGGTGATCTTGAACAAAAGAATTATGATATTTGTAAAATAACAACAGCAATAGATTTATTATTATTGTCTTGGACTACTACTAACTCTCTGCTTTAAAGCAAAATGGTCAATTTGAAGCCAAAGTAATCACATATGTTTGATGGGTTATTTAAATTTAAAGTAATGTGTTTTTTCTCCCAATGGAACAGCTCAACAATCTCAACCCTGTGGAGAAGATTCCTTTCCACTTGACTGTGAGGACATATACGATCAAGGTTCAGAGACAGATGGCGTGTATCTCATCTTTCCAGCAGGACCAAGTGTCCCTGTCCCCGTGTACTGTGACATGACCACTGATGATGGAAAGTGGACGGTAATGAAGTCCCTGGGATGGAAACAAAATGGGAAAGTGTATCCTATGGAAGCACAAGAGATCCAAGGACTGTAGCGGCTATTCAGTGCTAGTTTGATGGAAGTTCTCATAACCTTGATTTCTTTGATCTTGGCCTTTTCTCCAGTTGTAGTTTCAGTATCATTTATGTTGCTGATATTGCTCTATATAAAGCTTTAAGAAATTTGTAGTATTTATATAGCAAGCATTTTCCCCCTGGGAGTTCAAGACAACAAATATGGATGTGTCATTTTATCACTATAGACCCCTCTCAGATAAACTGGACTAGAACAGAAGAATTGGCAAAAAATAACTCATTGACCTCTAATGTCAAATGGGGCTATGATTTTGGATATTTCAAATTCAGGTCCTACTCTTTTTTATGGAGCCAAGGTATCTGTTTCTCATGTGTGTCTTTTCACTCCCTAATTTGAACATCAGAACATTTTGTATGGTGTCTTCCTGTTTATGGATGCAGGCCACAAAAATAACAAAAGAACACCATCCTTCTATAGATATAACCAATTTAGTGCTTTGGCTTGTCTTGTTAACTAATGTAGAAATGATAAGACCAGAGTATAAAGACCAGAAGTCAAACAAGCAAATATATATTTGAAATAGGAAGGTGATGAATTTTGTGTGTGTGCTTAAACCAAGGGTGTTAAGAGTAAGGATTAGCATAGTGTATGAATCATTTTGGATTATCCAATTAACCATGTTTTAGCATAATGTATAATCTCCTTGATTATTTCCTTTCCATGGTGTTGACAGGAATGAAGCTTCAGAGTAACTGTTAACAAATTGATGTTAATTTAACAATTGTCTTTTCTCAAAACTCTTATACTTTGCAGGTTTTCCAGAAACGCTTCAATGGATCAATCAGTTTCTTTCGGGGATGGAATGACTACAAGTTTGGCTTTGGCAAAGCAGATGGTGAATATTGGCTGGGTAAGTATGAATGGATACAAGAACACTTCTTCTCTTATTCCTTCTTTTCTTTTTCCTTTTTCTTCTCCTCTCTGAAGAGCTCCTACCAAAAGCCCTTGATTTTTCCCACCGTTTTTCTCACTGGCTTCTACCCAGTCTCATAATTTTATGCATCTCTTGATCCAGACATCTCCTTTTGCCAGAAACTTTTGGAATGTAAAATGTTTGGGTTTCTCCCCTAAGCAGATGAAACCTGGGCCAGAAAACTACATCATAAAATGCAATTGCTCTGTTTATTATGAATCTAGGCCAGCAAGCTCAGCCAAAAATTCTCTTGCTTTTCTGCCTGGCCAGCACTTTTGGGGGTCATCCCCATAGGGTAGGAAAATAAATGAGGTGCTTTGGACTTCTTCCCAAGGCATCAGAACTATGTGCTCACAAATGATTTTCTAATTCCCACCTGGTCTAGGACTGCAAAATATCTATCTTCTCACCCTGAAACAAAAATATGAGCTACGTGTGGAGCTGGAGGACTTTGAGAATAATACTGCATTTGCCAAATATGCTGACTTCTCCCTTTCCCCAAATGCAATCAGTGCAGAAGAGGATGGCTACACACTCCATGTATCTGGCTTTACTGATGGAGGGGCGGGTAAGAGATCCCAGGTTTCCAATTCTATTTGAGTACTAAGTAGAGTAAGACTGAGTCACAAAATGAGGGTAGGAAACCCTATTTACAATATGATAGTTGTGCCACATTTGCAGCTATCTTTTTTAAAAGATGGAAAGCGTGGTCTTGTTTCAAACTTGGCAAATTGACATTTGGGTAGGATGAATTTGGATCTATGTATTATCATGAATACTGGGATGATATTTGTCCCAAGCCTAGTATATAGATCAGTCATCCCCAGTTTGCTGTCATTCTGATATATTGGGTCTATAATTTCCCAAAACTCTTCTGGGCCAGGGGTATCCAAATATTAGCATAAACCCATATGTGAGTTAACAAGATGTTTACACCAGAAATTTTCTTCCCTAAGACAGATGTTTTCTTCTGTATCTTGGTATATGGGATCAGAGTATATTATGGAGAAATTAGAAGTCATTAAAAAGATTTTTACAGTATGTTCCATCCAATCTTGAAACATAAGTTGTGAGATATGCATGAAAACATTCCAGTGCCAGCTATCTCTGACCAGTATACTTAGGCTCCTATGAATCTGCTCTCAAATATACAGCAAGGACATTACTCCTTATTCTTACCACCTTCATGAAACCTCATTTGTACCATTATTTCACTTGATGTTCCCACCAGGTGATTCACTGTCCTATCACAGTGGCCAGAAGTTCTCCACATTTGACCGTGACCAAGATCTCTATGTGCAGAATTGTGCAGCTCTGTCATCAGGTGCCTGGTGGTTCAAGAGCTGCCATTTTTCCAACCTCAATGGCTTCTACCTTGGTGGACCACATCTGTCTTATGCCAATGGCATTAATTGGTTCCAGTGGAAAGGCTTTTACTATTCCCTCAAGAGAAGTGGGATGAAAATACGCCGTGTTTGAGATCCAAGGCAGCTGATGGTTTTTCCCAATCTTCTACTCTAGAGGCCACTAGAATCTTGTAGACTGAATTCCCAATTATTAATGTATTTCATTACTTTGACTCTTCCTACCTTTAGCATGCAGCCTACACCAAATTATTCCTTAGAGAACACAACTTTCAATAAAGATACCCATTTCTCAGGCTCTGCATTACTGAGATCCAACACAACTAGATAATTGCCAGTGCCACATCTTGCTATCCTACAAATCACCACAGTCATGGTAGCCACCAACATCCCTTCTCTTCCAGGAAACCTAAGTTTGTTTCACCAACATCAATATCACTGATCATGGGTCCTACCTGCCACTTCAATGTCCCAAATCAAAAATTGTACTGGGAACATACCAGAAATAAACCCCACCTCTTCTAGCTGACTGCTCCTCTTCAGAAGCCCAACAGGAAAAAAAAATGGAGGAGGCTATAGAAGTTACGGTAGTTTTTCAGGCTAATTCCTTGCTTCAAATTGATAAAAATAAGGTAAAGTGTGTTGGTAGAACTGGAAGAATGGCTCATCTAAGCCAAGTTCCTGCTTTATCCATTTCCCAGTTCTAGATAAAAAAAATAATAAAAAAAAGAATGTGTAATATTCAAACTACAAGGGACCAGATGATTTTAGACGAAACTCAGAAAACATTGAAGAATGATCAGAGAAGTCACATCTAGTTGGAAGTTTCTGGCAGAAGGGAACAAGTATTGTAAGGTTCAGGGAAAAGGTTCCCAAATATGATAGCAATTATCCTGCTTTAAAAATAAATAAATGAAAGTTTATTCTCCAAATATGGAAAATTGAGAGATAATTAGAACTGTTAATAGTATAAAGGATTTTAAGGCCACCCTTTCTGGGCCAAACCCCACCTTCAATACATCTACCCAATCGTTAAACTGTTTCTACAGCATTGTCTGGACAGTGACATAGTCCAAGTTCTAAAGTAAAAATCTGAAGATGAAAATCCTCCTTCTAGCCTGCTCTTGTATATTGCCAAAAAACTTGTTTTGACTATGGCCTGTTCAACATCTGGATTCTGTTCTAAGCAATTAAGTTTATAGGACACCTGAGGCCACAGTACTGAAATGGGCAGAGATCCCAGAAAACCTGATGTTCTTTTGCATGTTCCAAAGAAATCAGTCGGATCTTGCAAAAGCATGTTGTGGGAGAGAGTAATAAATTGATGGTTAGACCTACAACAGTGAAAGTTTGGATCTGTCATCTGTAAAAAGGGATGTAGAAAATCCAAGCCAAAAGGTTAAATTAATTAATTTCTGGAAAGATTATACAAGATGTAAGAACAAATCATTAGCAACTATGCAAATTAAGATAAGTGAATGAGTGTAGCTGTCATATCTTAAGTTACTTATGATGTAAAGTAACTCTTTTATTCTTTATGGAAAAGACATGAAACATGAAATCAAGAAATCAGAAAGATTCTAAAAGTGGAATCCTAGAGTGGATTTCACATACAATGGATGTGAGCAAGTACAATGGATGTGAGCATGGTTATGTTGATTCTACAAGTCAGCCAAGGTTGGCATTCTCCATAACCCTCCATTTTGCTTATTACCTTAGGATAGATGTTACAACAAAGATATATGTAACAAAAAAGAAGGGGCAATTCATCAAGAGTCTATCAAATAAAGGAGAGAGAGATACAGTGAAAGCATGTTTTTCTTTACTACTAGAAAACATGTTGCCCTAGTTTTTATTATTACCAGCAAATCAAAATTTTGATGCTGACAAGTATGTTATTTTGTTGCTATTCCTTAATAGTGCTATAATAAAGGATTGTTTTTTTTTCAGTTTTTTAGGATAGAGAAATTCATGTGTAACCTATCCTTTGGGATATACGTGGCCAAAAAAAGAGAGCAAAAGCAAGAAGAAGTTATAGAATTCAGATTTTTCCAACCCTTAAGATGTATACCATCTGAGAAAAAAGGCTTTAAACCAGGGGTCTTCAAACTTGGCAAGTTTAAGACTTGTGGACTTAAACTCCCAGAATTCCTGAGCTAACATGGTTGGAGGAGCAATTCTGGGAGTTGAAGTCCACAAGTCTTAAAACTGTCAATCTCTTGGATCTTTTTTCCCTCAACTTTGCAATATTCATTCTCAGCCTTCTGAGCCTAAGAGTTTCCTAATGCTGTTTCTCACAGTAGCTTCCATTCTTTCTCCAACAGTGCAAAGGTGCTTGCACCTCCCACAGTCTCAGTGGTAAATTACCAGTGCTTAGTAAAATGGTTTTAAAGCAAATTGTTTGGTAATGATGGATGTCTTTTTCAGAAAACTTTCAGCCTTATCTTGCAGTTGGGATTCCAATAATGAGGTGAAACTGGTAAGAATTGGCTAACCACTTTGAAGTGATTCATTGCATTCTTGGACTAGCTCCGGCTGCTTCTTCAGAAGGAACTGAGTCATAGGGTTGGATGTTGGGTTTGCAAACAACAGATCCCTAGGTGGAAGAGGAAAGAAGTGGAAGCAATGTAGAAGTGGATAAGGAAAGGGAAAAGAAGAGTTAATCAAGTTACAAGTCAACAAATTAAGTCCTCCCCCTTCCTCTTCTTGTCTTTCTTGTATGGCCAGGTTCCTTCCAACCCCCATTTCAAGTTCACAATTACCATCTGAGGTCAGTTGTAGTTTGATGAACTAAATTTTGGAGCTAACTGAAAATGTTAATCCAAGTACATCTGGTATAAAATTTCAGCTTCTAAACTTCACAAAACCTCAACTAATATTATTTCTGAAATATCAATTTTTTTCACAGTTTTACAATCCTGTCTCAGACAATATCAGTCCAAAGTAATCTTTTTCCACCAGCCATATCCCACAAAACATATTTGTTATTATTCTTAGTTGAACATTCTGGTCAATATAAAATACACTTTAGTCATGTGGTTGTCTAGCCATATTCTTCTAAGTAGTCTTTATTACACCTATATCATATTCTCATCCTAATCTATTATACTCTGCCCAAATTTCAAACCATTTCCCTTTCCTGCCAAGCCCATCCTTCAATTTTGCTCTCAGATCTAATTAGTAAAATGCAACGCAACTTTAGCTCTTAGAGCTTTATTGATCTCTCCATTTAAACTTACAATATCAAACTATAAAAATTAGTTCCACCTCTACTGCATTCTAAAATCAAACTCTCCCAAATTCTCAAAATTGTTATTCTTTTGGCTTTTTCCTAAAGTTATTTTCAGATTGGTCTATCCCTTTCTTCCCATCTGTTCCTTGATGATTTTTGAAATTTCTGCTTTAAATATTTCCAGATTCTTTCATTGCATAAAATTTCAGTCATCTATGAGAAAGAAAAAGGAAAACGGCAGCAGATATCCAAAATATTAATTTTTCCTGGAGTTTTTCCTGGAGAGAGAGTCTGGTAGCAATTTTTTTTTGACTAACACACTATAAAAAACTATAACTTTCATGAGCTGCAATTTGCTTCATTAAATGCATGTGTGGCTAAACTAATGAAGGATTTTAATTGGGATGGTGGAGGGAAGGAAGGGAAAGATAGGCTGATAATACAAATACAGAATACAGGTGAGGAATATTACAAATATAGATAGCCTTCAATGTATTGGAAACTACAATGCCCTAGTTTTGAGGACAGATAGTACCTTTCATATTTGTTTAAATTTTAACTGCCACAAAATCCAGCCAACATACTTGATGATCAAGGATTGTAAGACTCTAAAATATTTGGAAGAATCTCATTTTAGTTGTTCTCTGAGCAAAATAGAGAGATGATCCTTTAGTAGGAGAGTACTATACTTCAGCAAGAGTAGATAGGAATTCAAACTCAGCAGGCAATGGCATCAGGATGAACTTTTCTAAGCTTCAAGATAAAGCAATGTCAGAATCAGTGAGTTCTTGGATAGAAGAATAATAGGAAATACCAAAACTGTGTGCTAGACTGAAAAACTAAAAACAAAACAAAACAGAAGAAGGCCCTGGGAAATCACTTCATATAATTATTAAGAAAAACACACAGTGTACCCAGAGAATAACATTAAGTTCAACTTAAAAGATGCTATCATTTTTTAAATGCACATAGGCTCTTAGTAATTTTGAGAGAGAGATGCAAAAGGAAGATGGGGAAATACAGTACCTATGAGAATAAAGAAAAGCTTGGTGGCATCTAAGAAATCCCAAAAGACAAAAAAAAAAAAGAGTTAAAATAAGATAAACAATAGTCTTCTTCAAATGATAGTCTATGTAGATTATACTATAAATCTATAATTCAGGCCTAGTGCCGTGCACGTATACAGGATGTCTTTGAGTACAACCATTCATTCAGTGACAATTTGAAGTTATAACAGCCCTGAAAAATGATGACGTACACCTGGTCTTTGCATTTACAGCTTCACAGTATCTTCTCAATCATGTGATCAAAATTCAAATTCTTGGCAACCCGTATATGTTTGCAACAGTTGCAGAATCCTGGAGGTCACACAATTGCCATTTGTCATTTTCCCAGCTGGCAAGCAAAATCAATGTGGAAAGTCAGATTTGTTTAATGATTGTGTGATTCATCTAACAACCGCAGTGGATTCACTTAACAACTGTCACAAACATCATAAAATCAAGTGCAACTCATTTAATTACCTGCCTTGCTAAACAAAGAAATTCTGCTCCCAATTATGGTCATAAACTGAGGGCTTCCTCAAAACACACAAATATGCACAACTTTCTCTCTGTCACATACACACTCACATAAGTATATATTTATACTTATATTTACACAGTAAATATAAGTCTAAGTACTGTAATACCCTTTTCCAGACAACTGAGAAATAGATTAACATAAGGATGGCAATAGTAACATAAAGTGAATATCTGAATAGTAAAAAATAATGTATAATAAAGTATAATAAAGTACTGTAATAAAATAAAGTATAATATAGTACTGGAATAAAATATTACAGTAACATAAAGTGAATGTCTGCAGAGAGTAATAATAAAGTATAAAAGTAAAGTACAACAACAATAATAATAATATAAAATATATAATAAATACTTTATTATTATTGTAAAGAAAAGATCTGGGGGAAAAATAAAAATAAAACAAGATTGGGACATTACATAAATTCAGGAAAATTGAGACATATGAGAAAGTTTCTGTGAAATATCTTAAATAACTTGATTTGGATAAAAAAAAGTTTCAGGTGGGTAAGCAAGATTAGCAACAGCCACTAGGCCTTGTAGGGTTTGTGTTAATTTTGGGCATGCTGAGAGTGATCAAAGGCATCCATCAGTTGCATCAGTGTGCCAAGATAAGTCAAAGCATATCATATGTTTCCTCCCCTGACTAATTGGATGAAAGAAGGAAGGCAACCAAGTTCCTGTCTTCTGAGTGTATGCCTATGAAATTCAGAACTGCCAGCTTGGTTTTGGAGCGATTCACTGTCTGCAAACAGAGCCAAATAACAGTAGGATTACCTTACCAGAGAAGTTATAAGGTCCCCTTTGCTAAATATGTTCAAATGGCAGCTCAACAGCCATTTGTCTGGAAGCTTTCAAATGGGACTCCTGCACTGAGCAGGGAATTAAAATTTAATGGCATTCCAACTCTGGCTTTCTATAAAATCTTCTTTTTTTTTTTAAACAGGAAGGATTGGACTTTAGTTCTGAGGTAAATCTATCCATAACATTTCAGAACAAATTACACATTTCATGTGTAACACATACATTACACATGTATTGATTGAACTTGCCCGTAAAGATAGGAAAAAAGCCAGAATGTAGCCCATTCACATAGATACTGTGCATGTAATAGTGTCTAGCTGGATCCGGTTTATTAATCATTCCATGTGTCATGCAAATTCAGGAAAACTGAGTAAACTATAGCTATATTACACTGGAATCTTGGGTAATGGGAACATAGCCAAATAACTGGATCAAGACTTTATTGAATAGTTGATAAAGGGGTTGTGGTGGTACAGGGACTTAATGATGCTGGAACTGTTGGCCAGAAAAGATCTGCACTCTGATAGTTTGAACTTGGCTCTTTGAGACACTGTGTGCTCCTGTCACCCACCCAGCAGTTTGAAAACATTCAATATTGCAAGTAGATAAATGGGTACCACTGTGGTGGGAAAAACTTAACTCTGTTCATGTGTATAAAGAGGGAAGCCAGCACTAGACATGGTTGGACAGGAGGAATCACCAAACAAGGTGAGATGAGACCGACTGAGAAACCCGGAAGAGACAACAATCCAAGTGACACTAGTTAATTGGTATAAAGCTAATTTGCCTTCCACAGTGCACCAAGGACAGGTGTTTACATTCTGAATAGACTGAATTAGCATTCTAGACTATCAGTACTGCCTTGTCTGTCTAGCATGTGTAGATTTCTCTCACACTGTATTCCATACACAAGATAAATAAATGAATAGCTGATTAAATGTAGATTATATCCTATGCAGACATTCACTTACACATGTGAACAGTGAAAGAAGGATGAAGACATCAAGCTCATTCCCCTAATTTCTAAATCAGAAGCCAGGAATTATCGTTATACAGCTAGTAGTATATAGTCTCTGAATCTTATGAAATGAATTCCAGTGCTGAAAGTTCAAGGATTCTTGTTATTTTAGACAGAATTCATGAAAAATGTTTTGAAAATCTCTAAAATAGGCTTAACCCAAACTTGACTAGGAAAAAACCCTTCAAAAGTTCTTATCTAGTCTTTTTGTCATTGTTTCCTGTTTTCCATACATATCCAGTTAGTTTCCTAAGCCACAAACGCTTTCTTCTTCTTCATTTATTCAGTATTTCCAGATCTCAAAACTAGGTGCACAGAAATTTAAAATGTCCTCTCTTTAATATGCATGTTCGAGAAGAAGATATTAAATTCATGCTTATCTCCATTAAGGTAGAACTCATTTAACAATCACTTGTTCAGTAACTCAAACTTATTGGGTATTAAAAAAGGAGATCTGCAGCCAGCCCTTGAAATTGTACCTGTTACAGCATCCCTGCAGTCACATGATTGTAATTACACCTGATTTGACAATATAATTCCCATAATCCAGCAAATGTCCTTTAAAACCTCATTGATGCCTGGAAGAAATTATTCAGACCCTTGGACAAATGCAGAATACCACCTCCACAGAGATAGTGCAAGAATAGGAAAATAGAAATCTCTCAACCTAAAAAAATGTATTACAAATTTGCGATAGAAAAGCAAAGCAAAAATAAGTATTGGTGACCAGTTTTGTATGTTAATCTGCTCAGAATTAGTAAATTCTATATTAATGAGAATGCTCATAAAAGGATATGACATGATTTTCCTCAAAATTTCAGAATTGGAGGTTTGTTTCAGTAAGATAACAAAGAGAACAGAAAGCAAGGACTTTGACAAAGAAAAGACAAAAAAAAAAGAAGGAATTATTTCAATATTATAAAGTTCTAGATAAAATATATAATCATATATAAGTAATTAATTAAATAAGATGAAAATATAAAATTAGTGGTTCAAACATTTTTCTTTGCAAATTTAGTTCAATTCAATTCAGTTTAATTTAGATAATTATCTTCTCCCAAATTAGTGTAATATACAGACAATTTGATCTAGTGTTTAAGGTACATGGCTAGAAATCAGGAGACTGTGAGTTCTAGTTTTGCCTTAGCCATGAAAGGCAGCTGTGTGAGCTCAGCCCAACTTACCACATAGGGCTGTTCTTGAGGAGAAAATAGAAGGAGGATCCGTCAGATATGTTTGTCACACTGAATTATTATAAAATAATAAAAACAAAATTAAAATAAATATGTATTTAATTCTTATTATTTCATTGTCATTGGTTTGCAAAATGATTGCTGTTGATATTGTGAAAATAGTTTGAAAGAGGGTAATCAAGACATATTCATAATTCTCTTGAGAGAATAAAATCAAATTAAAAACATCCTAAATCTTGCCTGGAATATCACATTTTTTGGTTCTATAAAACTAAAAATTTAAATCTTGCCTGGAATATTACTTTTAATAGTTCTACAAAAGTCTTCTATTTGTTTTATTCTTTTTGATGGGAACCCATCACTCCAAACCTCCCCCTCCTCTCCCCCCCCCCCGTCATTCCAGGCAAGAGAATTAGTCTACTCTAAATCTTTTTTTGATTCCACCAAAGATTAAAATGATGAATTTACAACATCAAAGCTCCCTTTAGTGCTAAAGTGCAGCAATGCTGTCTTTTTTACTGCGAATTTATGCTAATAATGGTCATACAAGTAAATGGGAAAAAACATGAAGGATTATAATGAAAATGCTTTCTGTGGTACCCTGAGTTTCATTACTTATTTCTTGCCAGGGAAGGGCATCAGCCTATTTCTACTTTTGCGGGTCTCAGGGGCTCCTGAGTCCCAGCAAGTTAATGAGATTGAATCAGAGGTAGTATCAGTAGGTTCTGACCAGTTCTGGAGAACCAATAGCAGAAATTTTGAGTAGTTCAGAGAACCAGCAAATACCACCTCTGACTGGAGATTTTACAGTATCCTTCCCCTGCCACACCCACCAAGCCACTCCCACAGAACCTGTAGTAAAAAAATTTGAATCCCACCACTGGGTTGAATGGACAAATAGAGGGAACAATGTGCAGCCATTGTAAAACCATCACCTAGAGAGAAGATGGATGCCAACATCAAGTTCCAATTCTGAACATAGGATATCAGCTTTTCACGCTTTCTGCAACCAATTTATCTGAGGTCAGACCTGGGCATTTTATGGCTCTCAGGCCACATTCAGTTCTGGTTGTCTCTGTGTGGCCCTCATA
This sequence comes from Laticauda laticaudata, assembly GCA_004320025.1. Classification (NCBI taxonomy): domain Eukaryota; kingdom Metazoa; phylum Chordata; class Lepidosauria; order Squamata; family Elapidae; genus Laticauda; species Laticauda laticaudata. The sequence goes on from BHFT01002875.1 coordinate 25,545, forward strand.
AGGTAAACTGGAAATTAGAAATCAAATGTAAATAAGTGCACCACAGGGGGAAGAAGAAGCCAAGTTGAATGTAGCTCTGTGCAGTCCCAGTGTGCTCCTACAATTGGCTGGCATTTTTCTGCACCTATGAGAGAAAGCATTTTTCTGCACCAATGAAGCACTCATTCCTCACCTAAAGCAGCCTGAGAAGCTGAAATGATGGAGTTTGAGGATCTCAAATCAGATTATATTGTTTCAGTTCCAGTTTCTCATGTGGCCCCTTAGGAAAATTAAATGCCCTGGGGGGGGGGGAGTTGGGGGAATACTGTCCTCCTCAGTATCCATATATGCCTGAGACAATTCAGACACTTCACGAGAGATAAGAGAAACTCCATTCCCACTGTTTTCATCCCACTGCAGGCCCACTGGAAGCATAATAGCAAGCTACAGGCCCACTGGAAGCCTGATAACAACAAATCTGCTCTCTGCTTGGTAGCTTCCAATGCTGTGTGTCAACTGAGGGATCTGACAGACCTTCTGCAAATCCTCCCAAAGGTAATATAAAGTTTAAATTGTGTGTATGGCAGCAAAGGTAAAGGACTGATTATCCCAATGAAAAAAATGTTTATCACCCTACAATCTTGAGCTGTTGTGGGAAGTATATCTGTCTTGTCTGGAAAGATCCTAGACAAAATAGAATAATAGAATCATTGCATTGTCCTTTAGTCGAAGCCCCACCCAGAGCAGAAATCCTCACACAAATAGTTGCCCAAACTTCAATTCTTATCATCCATTGATCTGCAAAGCAATTTTTCTCTTTGTTTTCTGGAGAGCTTCTTTTCTTTTTTTAGCCTGGCAGAGGGGGAATAATTATAAATGATTAAAAAAAAGTTATCTTACTTCTACTAAAGTGTTCAAGGGATTATCTGGGTTAGGATGGTAACACTATAATGACAGCAGAGGCAGTGGGATCAAATTTCTTGGTGATCTTTTGGTGTAGAGAAACATGAGATGCCTTTAATACCTTGGCTGAACAGAGAAAATTTGTCATCCTGAACACAGATTCTCATTGTTTTAAGAAAGATTCTTGGGGTCCTCTCCTTGAATAACCAGGAACTTGAAAGTATGTCAATTAAACCATTCTCTAACAAACTACTTTGGTTTGCTTCTGGCATCCAGAAAAGCTGAAATTTTATCTAAGGCAACAGAATACAATAAAGGAAGAACCCGGTAGGAATTGGAATTTTTTCCTTTCTGAAAAAACTAAGTCCCTTTACTCATTCCCCCACCCAGTTTCCTAGAACACAATAACAAACAAAAAATTTTATTTGATGTTTGGTGTTATTTGGAAATTTAGGTTCCAGTTAGAGACCTGGGATTTATTTATTAAATAAATTTCTAGAACTGCCCATCTAATGCAAAATGATCTGGGTGATGTAGTATAATTACATGAAAATATTACACATATAAAAACAAGCCTTTAAAATAAAAACCATCAATGTTTTTTTAAAAAGTTTTTATTATTATTATTCTGGTAATGTCTTAAGAGTTAGTATATCATAAGCCCAGTAAGGAGCTTTTTTAGTATATGTGCAGCCAATATAGCCAAAGTTATTGTAAATTTTTTTTAGTTTGCTTATCATCCATCAGTCACCATCATTATCAACAATTTATTACCGTAGTATAACTTAAAAAACATGGAAGAACATCCTATTATCCCAGAACCCAACATTTCATCTCTCTCCTAAATATCTTCCAGAAGAGCCTGTAAAGTTCTCTGAACATTTATTGGGAATGTATGTTGTGGGAAAGGTATTTGCAAAGGAGGTTGCTACCATTGAGAAAGCTTAAGCAGAGTTCCCTATTAATTCCGGGTTGGTAGCCCGGAGCAGGGAGGGTGGAGAGGAGAGAAAGAGGAGATGGTTTTGTGATAGAAGCAGCTTGTGTACCCATTGCTTACATGAGTGGGGTCACAAGTCCCGATGCTTGTGCAAATGGGGCTGAATACATGCGCACATGTGCATGCACCAACCAATTACTCATGCAGCCCTGTTGTGAATAGGATGCTGACTAGTAATGGGCTATGGCCCACAGGTTGGGAACTCCTGAGCTTAGAAATGGGAACCATGAACATGATATTCTCTCAGCATAGACCTTTAACAGGCCTTGTCTTCCTAGTTGATTTGATTTCTGCCATGTACCGTTTTTAAGATGGCCACCAGAAACTTGAATCTTATTTAAAAACTGCCCATCTCTTTCATGGAGGAATTCTGGGCAGTGTATATATAGATATAAAATCATAAAAGCTATGCATAAGACAAAGAATTAAAAGCAGGAACAGAATAGTTAAAGTTCAAGATTAAAAAGGCAGGGAGAGGCTTTGGGGTACTAGCCAGCCCCTTGGTTGTGCTCATCTGTGGAACCCAACTGGGTCAACAGAGACATGTCTTCAAACATTTATGAAAAGCCAAGAGAGTGGGGGTCTGCCTCACCTCTGAGAGGGAGAATGTCCAAAGAGTGAGAGCAATGGGAGAGGAACCTCTCTTCCTTGAGCCTGCGAATCAAAATTCTTTACCTATTGGGTTCTGCAGCATACCTTCTTTGCTTGATCAGGTGGGGCAGGTCAATATAAGGGTTAAAAACAATTGCACAGGTAATCTGGCCTTATGTCATGTAGAAATTTAAAGGTCATAGCCAGCGCCTTAAATTGGATATGGAAACAAACCAGCACCCAAGGCAGCTCAAACAACTGAATATTCTGAATACTTTAAAATAGTAGCCCATTGCAATGGTAGAATCCATTGCAATGATCCAGACAGGAGATGATCATGCATGAAAGATCAAGCAAAGAGCCTTCCTGTTCAGGAAGGATTGTAACTGTGACCCAATATAAATCGCACCTTTAAACTTTAGTATCATTGATGCAACTCCATCTGGGGGGTGTTACAATCTTTCTTTGAAGGGTGAAGGAATTGCCTTTTGTGATAAATTTTGAGATGACAACAAAGCCCATTTTAGTCTGTTTCAGATTTTGATCCAAAACAGACTATTGCAGAATGGATATTATTAAGTAGCTCCATATGTCTACAGCTAATGCTATGGATATAATTTCCTTTTCTCCTTTATTCTATATGTCAGAATATATATGCTACTGAAAAAGGGTTGGTAATACATTGGAGCTTTCCCCCCTCCCCTAATGGGGGGGAGAAATACAGAGAAAATAATTATTCTTTTAATTACCACTAGATCAGGGGTGTCAAACTCAATTTCATTGAGGGCCACATCAGGGTTGTATTTGACTTTGGAGGGCCAGAGTGGGCATGGCTAGGGTGGGTGTGTCCTGCTCGATGCCACTCATGTTCGGGGCATCTGGGGTGGCCTGAGCGCTATGCCAGAGAAAACAGGCTCCTGAGCTCTGTTTTCGGCTGCAACGGCTGACTACTACCCTCTGCCAGTGAAAATTGAGCTCAAAAGGGCTGTGTGCAGCCCACCTGAGCTTTGTTTTTTCTGGCAGAGGCACCATGGCCAGTCCTTTGCTGTTTCCAGGGTGGTCCCGCAGGCCAGATCTAAGCACCTCATGGGCCTTGAGTTTGACATTCCTGCAGTAGATGCACCATTTGCCTTTGTCTTTTATTGTCACTTGCAAGTCCAAATCTTTGTGCTGGAACTATGCTATTTTATGGCTATCCCAGAATGGTCACAGAATAACTAATTCTCCATAGTTCTTGAGACAAAGGAATGCACTCGAGATGAGACTCCTGGGATTTATTTCTTTATAGAAGGTATTTGTTCTTTCGTGAAGGAGGTGTGGACTTGCTTCAATTCTTAAGATGAACCTCGTCAGCTAATAAGATTTTTCTCATCTGACAGATTCTCTTCTTCTTCTTCATCTTCAATCTTATTATCATCTTTAGCTTCATTCTTGTTATCATTGCTTTTAAAACTCCCTATGCGGCTCCCTACACCAGCTCCCACTCCTCCCCCAACAAGTCCAAATGTGCCTGCCCCGGCCACAGTCCCAATTGCAAAAGTAGCACCGGTGCCTAGCACAATGGCTTCTCCTGCCAACAAGGCTGCTGCTATTGTTATGTCCGGAAAAACGCGAGGTAGACTGGGTTCCAACAACAAAGTTTTTATTTGAACAAGCAGTCAGTAAAACGGAACATTGGCTCAAGTCGCGACAGTCCTTTTATACTTTTCTGTCTACCGGCTTGTAGCCAATGACATATCTTTGATTTTGCCGCCTTTGTGCGGCTTCGAGGATTGGTTCTATTTGAACCAATCCCCATTAGTTATTCTTAACCAATCAGAATGCGTTGTTTGGAGCCTACTATTTTATATATATGGAATAGCTATACTAGATCCAACAGCTCCAACAGCTAACCACACAGCACCCACTCCTATGGCTACTCCGGCTTTGATTGAAGAGGATTTGAAGTTGCGTCTATAATCTTCCAAGAAATTATTAGCTTCATACTTGAGGTATGACTCCAGACATGTTAAAAATTTGGTCTGATGTGACTCATCACCATGAAATGAGTCTCGGAACTGTTGGAGCAGTTTCTTTTGCTTCTCCTCTAAGCGCTTAGCCATCAAATTTGGAGACACAAATAGGCTTCGCAATATTGAGCATGAGAATTTATTCTAAGATTGAAGACGAAAGAGTGGTAGGTTACAGAAATAGATGGAGAAAAGGGAGAAAACAGAAAATATTAATAATCTCATTATTCATAACAATGCCACTTCTTATTATCCCATTATTTATCATATACATAATCTGCCATTATATCTAAGACCCCAGATATTTTTATTCACCATTTTATATTCCCAATAGTCTTTTGTGGTCAATTAAGGTGAAAAAAAGAAATTAATTTATGATTTATGCCATATTTTCATATATTTACATAGTTATTTACATATTTATACATAAGTATACATAGTTATGCCTATTCATACCAAATTATTTCATCATACCATAACCTTTCATTTCATCTCCCTATTTTGTGCCTATCTTGCAGCCAATTATGCCATAGATTCCAAAGTTCGTAGTCCTCTGTCTCTTCTTTCTCCTTTATTTCCATTGAAAGCCTATCCATTTCTATAAACTGTAAAACGTTTTTCATTATCATAATATCAGAGGAAGTGCTGTCACTTTTCCAATTCTGGGCAAAAGCTATTCTTTCTACAGTTATTATATGTAATATAATATATTCCAGTTTCTTGCTTATTTTATCTCTTAATATACGCAATAGGAATGTCTCTGGTCTCAATTCAATTTTCTGTTTTGTAATTTTCTCCAGCCATTTCCTAATTTTAAACCAATAACTTAACTTGAGGGCATGTCCATCACATATGGAAATAGGTTCCCTGTTTATAATTACATTTCCAACAATTTGCTTATTTATTAGGGAACAACTTAGCCAATCATGCTGGGGGTAAATGCCAATGGTAAAACATTTTTTATAAATTCTTTTGTATGCTGCTAATAGTTAACATATGTGATAATTAACAAAGTCTTAATTATGATATTTTGCTTAACAACTTAGAAAAATGGTTGTAAAGTAGGAATCTGATTACTGGATAACTTATTTAATGACCACATCATTTAGAAACCAAAATTCTGGTCTTTATTTGCACTTGACCTGTAAAAACTCAGCCCTCTGGTTTCTGTTACATCTCTGATTCTAGTCTATCATACTCTGACCAAATGTCAATTCTTTCCTCTTCACAACATACCAATTTACAAAAGGAAAACCAGAGAAATGTGTTCCCTTTCTAACACATTTCAAGTATTAGCAGAATCTGGATTCTTCTAGAATCCTCGGTTTTTTGTTGTTTTTGCCTTTTAAAAAATGAAAACTATAATAAAACTGAGCTTGTCCTACCTGCTTTTTGATGAACTTTTTAAATTTCTTCTGAAACATTTTATTGTTGTTCTGGTTGAAGGTGTAGGCCATCTGAGCAGAAGGAAAAGGGAAATATTAGCAGATGTGGCTACAGAAAATGTTAATCTTTCCTTGAGTTCCATCACATCCCAGAAGAGACAAGGAAAGTAATAAAGAGAAAAGTTGTACTATGCATCAAGTCCATCCATGTCAGCTATTTAGCTTCATATCTTTTCCTTTTTAATGGAAATGGTTACAATTGCGCAATCCAATCAATCAAATAGAGCTGGAAGAGACCTTGGAGGTCTTCTAGTCAACCCCCTGTTCAAACAGGAGAGACTATACAATTTGAGGCAAGTGGCTGTCCAGTCTTTTCTTAAAAATCTCCAGTGATGAAGCACTTACAACTTCTGAAGTCAAGCTGTTCCATTGGTTAATCTACCACTTTGAGAAAGGATTTCCTGCCATGGACCTCCAAAGCCATATCTAACAAGTCATTTATGATAGGCTCATGCTATATTTCATTTCTACAGAATTCAACAAATAGATGTTCTTCCATCCAAATGCTAACTAGGCCTAGTCCAATTTAGCTTCAGAAAGATTTCTTTGCTCTTCCTCTTCATGCCCCATTATGTTTATCAACCTCATTTAATTTCTTGTTGGGAATCCACCCAGCAACATTAGAGTTATAAGTTAGGCTAAGATTAAGACAAAATGAAACAGAAAAGGGTGAAAGCAAACCATTTCTACAGAGCTGCTCAAAAAACAACGTGGAGGTGTTCATGGAGTCAGCAATCACACTTGGCCAATAGAATTCTGTTCAAATGTGGAGCTTGATCCGAAGGGCATTTTCCTTTTTAAAAAGTGCAAACTAGTTATAAGTGTATACCAGGAAAAGATACAGAAGGAAAATTGAGAAGTTAATACCTCTGTGGGTGAGGAAAAACCAGTGTGATGTTGTTTCATAAGTTCTGACAAAGCCTGAAAGAATAACAAAAAGGGAGGATTCAACATGTAAAAATAGATTAACAAAAGACACTACTAGATAGCTATTCAGAATACTTCCAGATACGTAGAGAACCCACCTGCACACAGACTATATTGATAGATCAATGCACAGTATTTTCCTCATATCATATTCTTTTCACATAGGATTTTGATTTAAAATTTAGCTTTTTCTGAGATGATTAGAATTTAAAAGTTAATGTTTAACAGAACTGCAATAAAAATATGCAAACATAAAGGTACTGAAATGGACCAAAGACTCAGATTAAAAAACAATATTAGAAGTTTTTTGTAACTGCTGTAAACAAGATCAGAATTTGTTTCTTTAATTACATTTTTTTTGTCTTTCTGTCTATACTGTACTTTGCAGAGTTTTCCCCCAACATGCCATTGTATGTTTTCATGTTTATGTTTTACATATATAGAAATCTTGAATAAAATTACATATTATCACAAATATATATGTGTACTTCTAGTAGTATTGTGATAGTAGACAAGGACCAGAAGACAATGGTGGCAGGAGATGTAGTGGTGCCAAATGATAGCAACATCAGGAAGGAGTATAAGAATTTAAGGCCTGGTCCCACTGCACTTGCGGATGCAAAGAGGATGTAAAACGTTAAAAAAAGTTTGCCATCCGTTGGAAAACACTATGCATCCGTTGTGTACTCTCATTGCATATGTATTTCATACGCCTCAATCCATCAAGTCATCCATCCAATGCGGATTAGTTATCCATGCAAGAAGTTTTGAGCTGCACAAAAACTTTTTGGAGCGGATGAAACTTTCCGCCGCGTACGATGTACATCCGCGACATATTAATGGGGCAATCAAACTGTAGTCTATTCTGGTCATCATCCATTAAACGTCCGCTGTATCACCTCTCGGTATCCTTTGGGGGACCCTTTTTCCCCTTGTCAACTACAACATCCACTGGCAGCTGAAAATCGAGAGGAGGAAACAAATAGGTACACGGAACAATTACACAGCGTTCAGTTAAGCACGAAAATAGAAAAAAGGATTGTAAAACGTATGCATCTCGATATAAAGTATTCAAAATGGACCAATAATGTTTTGTATTACTGGGATGTATCTCGTATATTTAGGATGTCGCAGTATGTCCTAGAGTATGTAGAAGGCCCCATATGGACAACCCAAATATTTTCTATAAAATAGGGAGGAGAAAATCATGGATCGCTGGATGGTGGACCAGTTACATGTTCCCACTATGGTTGCACTGGATGCTTAACCAATCTTTTTTCAAAGTTTTTCACCACATTTTATATAAATTAAACAAAATGACCAGTAAACTAAGTGTCTTAAGCAAAGATAACCTTTATTACACTCTTAGTAAAACTGTTATGACTTTATTAAATGGAGCAAATGATGAACCAATAAAGTGTCTTAAGACAAGATAAACTTAACAAGTAAACAATCAGTTCTCTGACACGTATTCGTCAAGTCACTCTGATCAGTGTCCATGGTCTCAGCTATTAAGCGGCAGAGGACTGTGGACGGTGGCTTTGTGGCTGAAGTGCTTGGTCTGAGGCCACCATTGGGTGCTTTGCCCGTGGGTACAACAGGTGTGTAGTTGTAGTTCAGGGAGCTATCGTGAGAACTGACTCAGTTCCATGAGGTTGAAGAGCCCTTCATCAAGGATTGATGAATGTCAGGCCTCAATACTATGACAGATTGGGCTTGGCCTGTTGGGGTGGAGAGAAAGCGTTGGGATGAGTATGTAGTGGGCTGTCTCGGTCTGCAGCTGGGTGCGGACTGGTGTCTGTGTGTGCTAATGTCAACCTGGGCCTGGACTGGGAAGTCTGCTTGCTTGCTGTGGGAAGTCCTGTAGTCATAGCTTGGAAGGTAAGGGCTATTGAAAGCCATGAAAGCTGGCTGTGACATCGCGCTGGGGTGGAGGAGCAGGACCTGGACTGGGGTAGGAGTAGCTTCAGCTGGGCCCTTGAGGGTTGAGCAGAAGTGCTGTGATCTTCTCCTTTCTCACCTGGTGTACTGGGGCCTCGGGCAGGTCCCTCAGGGTCTGGCTTACATAGGTGATGAAGGTGTTTCCGGCCTGAGGATGCTCTGTCCAAGTGGACCAGTTGATGAGAGAAGTTCTGTGCTGGTCTTCATTGTGTCCCTGATCTCCAACAGCACACATGTGGTCCTGGCCCTCCAGTCTGCCTCTCTGCCTGCATCCTCTGGAGCTGGGGAGGGGGTGGGGTGGGTTAGCCTCTGGTGGCCTGCTGCTTCTTCCTCCATTTGTGACAAGCAGAAGGTGCATCCCTCCATGGATCCCCAAGTCCACCGGCATAGGGAGTGCAGCTGTCGGGGGGTCTTTGCTATGGGGCCCTCTGAAGACACCTGCCTGGACAGGGTAACTGCTCTTGGCTGGAAGAGGACTAGCTGTCTGTGGGCTGTCTGAGGGAGAAGGGGTCTCAGAGGGGGCTGCTCCTTTTGGTGGCGGAATCTCAGCTCCTCCAGGAAACTGCACTTGGGCCATCACGTACATCTCCCAGTCAGTGAGCTTGACAGCAGCCTACCCGGATTTCTTGAGGTGTAGCTTGCCATACCAGGTGTGCATGTGCTTCCACCATCCAAGGAGTACTTCTGCAGTGTACCCCAGAGGCTCTCTGACTTGTCTCTCCAAGCTGCCTGCTTCTTCTTGGTGTTTGCGATTAACAGTCTTGTGCCCTTTCTCCAGAGGTACTTGTTCTCCCTCAGCATCCAGCACCTCATCCTCATGCTCCTCAGAAATGGTGTACTGTTTCTCTCTCCCTTCTCCTTCCCTTGCCTCTTCCTCCTCTGGCAGGGGCTTCAGCAGGCCTTCAGGGGCTTCAACATTCAGGGCCTTCAGGGGCTTGAGCAGCAGGGCCTTCAGGGGCTTGAGCAGCAGGCCTTCAGCAGCAGGGCTTTGAGGGGCTTGAGGGCCTTGGGGCTGGTCCACCATAGCAGCAGCAGCAGCAGCAGCTTCAGAGTCAGTGCCAGGGGGTGAGATGCTGGTTCTGCCCCTTCTTCACCTTGCCAGGGTTGAACGAGTAGGCAGGACTCCCTCTTCTTGCCTGACTGACGAACCATGGTGTTCCTGCAAGATGTATGTGGCAGCATATCTTTCCCCTTGTATGCTGACTGTGGGCATGCTGCATCCTTTTATATCCGGGAGCTGATGCAATTCATACTCCCACATGCACAGTGAACGCTTTGCATCCGATATACATCCATGCAGCATCCCCTTTGTTTCCTATAGGCGTCCGTGATGCATCCGCTTCATCTGCTATGCATCCCACCCCTTCCGCTATGCGTCTGCTTTGAAATTCTCCCCGGAACCCCTTCGGAGGTGTCATCTGCTTCCATCTCTTTCATCTGCTAGGCTTCCTACTGAACATTCCATTTAACATCCCCACAACATACTACCCACGTCCGTTCCTTTCCGTTCTTTTCCATTCTGTTTATGCAAATTTTCGCCACTTTTTGGAGCGGATGACAACAGATGGAGCCACCCCCTAAATTTTGCTCAGATAAAGGATCCGCTGTATCCTTTATGCATACGTTTTGCGTCCGTTGGCCAGTGGGACCGGGCCTTTAGAGAAGTATCAGGCCTCAGTATTAGACCTAACTAAGGAAGATGTAAAAAATAAAGGCTGAAGTGCACCCTGTAATGGTAACAACATGTGGTATTGTGACTTCTTAGTTGGGAGAGGGCCTCCAACATAGCTCTCTGTCTAATCAAGTGCAAAACTAGGATCATCTAAGATCCTGTTCAGAACCCACAAACTCCAAGGCCCCTAGTAGAAGACCCAGTGAGAAAAAATGAGGAAGACCCATAGGGGTGAGGATGATTTTAACATACATTTAACATTCACACATGGAACACATATATCAACTACTGAAAAGGCTCACTAATGTGCCAAGGCAGACCAAGGGGACAGAGTGTCATCATGCACTAAATCTCATTAGGCTTGCATTCATTTTGGATATGCTATGAGGGAACATCAATTGCATCAGTGTTCCAAGGGAAGCTAAAATGTATCATATGATCTCTCCCATTAATAACTGGATAAAAAAAAAGGGAGGCAACCGTGTTTCTTTCCCTCTGACTCTGTAGTAACGAGGCTCAAACCTAGCCACATGACAGCTGAAGGTAGAACTAAAGCTCCTCGTGAAATTCAGAACAACGAACTTGAAATAGTCGTTATCCAGTGACTTCAAACAGAGCCAAGCAACAGTGGAATTACCCTTTGTTTAATATGTTCAAGTGGTACTTCAACAATCATTTGTCTGGATGTTTTGTTTGGATTTTTGAACTGTGAAATCATGTTTGGAGAGGCAGTGCTGGATTCTTCCTGTTTGTCTGTCAACTCACACATACAATTTTAGTCCAAACTGGATTCTAGGGTATCACTCCATATAACAATTTTTCACCTATCCAGAATAGGGCATCTCACAAAGATTGTGCTTACTGGCCTCAGCTCTCTATGCTCTTTCCTTTCTCTGCATTTGAACCTTTACTCTAGCATTAAGGTAGCAGAGTTAGTTGCAAATAAAGTTGACATAGATGAGAGAGGAAGGATAGGAGATATATGTTTTCTGCCACTATCAGCAGCAGAAAGATAAGAACTTGTGTTTTTTTTTTCTTTTGAAGAAGTAGACAGTGAAAACAAAGGTACAGAATGTACAGGAAGAAAAAGGACAATTTAAGCCCATGTCACACTGCACCAATGGATGGAAAGAGGATGTAAAGTGGAGAGAAACACTTGCCAACCGTTGGTTAGCGCGATGCATCCGTTCTGTACTCACTACATCCGTTTTTCTTCCTCTCTATCCGCCCAGCATCTGTCGACTGAGGTTCCATCCGCTCAAAAAGTTTTGAGCTGCTCAAAACTTTTTGAACGGGAAAATGTATCCAACGCGTCCGTTCTGCATCCGCTACACATACGGGGAACATGCGTTCTACATTCGCTCGTCATCCGTTACGCATCCGCTACATCCGCTAGGCATCCGCTGCGCATCCGCGCAACTCAAAATCCGCTCCAGCAGAAAAGCAGACACAGGGAGGAAGTGAAACGACGTGGAACGGACAACAAGCCGTTAGTAGCACAGACGGAGAAAAGGATGAAAGTGGATGAGGCTCGCAACAAAGCATTTAAAATGGAAAAAACATTCGCAGAGGGACCTATCTCGGATATTAAGGATGTCTAGAGATGCCTAGAGGATGCAAAAGGACACATAGTGGAAAACCGAATATTTCCAATAAAAAGGGGGAGCAACTCACCTGGATCTCACTTTCAGTCCAGCAGCCCTGCTGTGCAGACCTCTGCAGCCTTCATCTGCCTCTTGCTCTTCCACAGCATCCATTGATGTCCACCATGGATCGTAACACACTCCTTTTGTACCCACCATCATTCTGCAACAGTGCGAAGCTATCCACAGGCTCTTTCAACTGTTCTACGGGAGAAAAGGAGGCATCCAAGAACCGTCTGGTCCGAAAGGTGGATTGCGAAAAGAGCCGAGTATGGACTGTACAACAAGCTGATGGTGGAGCGGAGGAATGAAGCACACTTGTGCATTCCAGAACCTTCATGAGGATGCCTCCAGCCATGTTTGACGAAGTTGTGGAGCGGCTGACACCCAGGTTGACCAAGCAGAGCACCAACTTCCGGCCCAGCCTGGACCCTGGGCTGAAGGTGGCACTGACTCTGCACCACCTGGACTCAGGGACCACCTACAGGAGCATGCAGTACGGCTGGAGGGTGCCACACAACACCATCAGTATTGTGGTCAGAGAAGTGGTGCAGCGCCATCATCGAAGAATACCTGGAGGAGCTCCTCCAGTGCCCCTCCACTGAAGAAGGCTGGAAGAAAGTTGCAGAGCATGGTATCAGAAGTGGAACTTCCCCCACACCGTTGGAGCCATAGATGGAAGCACGTGCCTGCAAAGCTCCAGCCAAATCAGGGTCCACTTATTTCAACGAACAAGGGCTTCTTCAGCATCATCCTCTTCACCATGGTCGATGCTGACTACAAGTTCATGTACATCGATGCTTCAGGAAACGTGTCAAGCTTCAGATGCCGAGGTATACAACGCCAGTGACCTCAAGGAGGGCTGGAACGCAACCTCATCATGGGATTCCCAGAACCAGACCCCTGCCCAATGACACGCAAGATGTGCCCTACTTCATCGTGGGGATGATGCCTTCTCCCTTAGAAACCGACCTCATGAAGTCCTACACTTCCAGATGCCTCACCCATGAAGAGAGGATCCTTCAACTACAGACTGTCCAGGGCAAGGCGGGTGATGGAGAACGCCTTTGGCATCCTGGCCAACAGGTTCCAGGTACTTCTCACCACCATGCAGCATTGCCCAGAGACCGTGAGGAGGATCGTGGAAAGCTTGCTGCATCCTGCACAATCTCATGTTGCACCCGCTACCCAGTGTTGCAGAACAGGCTCATGGACCTCCAACAAGGCAATGGGGACATGAAGCCTGGGGAATGGAGGAAAGGGCAAAAACCTGATAGATTACTGAGGATGTGAAAGGCCCCAACAAAGCCTCACACGAAGGAAGAAGCAGCGCAACCTCCTGAAACACTGGTGCAATTCCCCAGCTGGAGCAGTGGAGTGGCAAGACAGGATGGTAGATGCTTAATGGATGCTTCCTTCAGCCTTTTCATCACACTGATGAGATTAGGCAATGTATGTTGGGTGGCCCTACAATGAATGGGCATTTAATAAAGAGTTGTGTTTATGTTCAAATGTGTGGATCAATGCTTACATTGTTATTGATAATGAAAGGCCAAAGGTGTGGCACGTGGGAGGGTGGACCGTACAGTCCCACTGTGCTTGCACTGGAGTTTTATCTAATCCCACAGCTATACCCATCCCAAAGATATCCCTGCCCATTCCACTGTTATCTCAACCCATCCCAAAGGTATCCCTGCCCATCCACTGCTATCCTTACCCATCCCAAAGTTATCTCTGCCCATCCACTGATATCTTAATCCATCCAACAGCATGCAAAGGCTTAAACCATTTCTAAAAGTTTCCACCAAGACTTTATTGAAAAAAATAAATGAAGCAAGTGTGTGAAGCAAGATAATCTTTTAATAACAAGCTTAAAGAAAAATGACCCAAGTCAAGTGTCCAAATAAAATCAACAGGTAGCCACCCAGTCTCTGGCACTCTTCTTGGTCACTCGGAGGTGTGCCCAGTCTCAGGGTCAAGGGTCCAGGTGCTGTGGAGGTGGCTGCTGCTGGAGTGCTGGGTCTGAAGCACCACTGGGGTGCCTGGCCCCGAGAGGACAACAGGGGACGGTTTGTTGAGGAAGCTCTTCAGACGCTGGCTCAGCCCCGTGATGTTGAGAGCCCCTTACTCCATGACATGGGTGTCAGCCCCAGTACCAATGACAGATGTTACTGAGTCCGGGCTTGGCTGTGGGGTGGAGGAAGGAGCAGTGGAGTGGGGCTGTCTGGTCTGCAGCTGGGTGAGGACTGGCGTTGGTGGCATCTGTGGTGTGGGTGGACACTGTGACGTGGGTGGCATCATTGTTGTGGGTGGCATCGGTGGCATCAGTGGCACTGGTGGCATCCGATGAACATGTGCCTGGACTCAGAAGGGCTGTTGCCTGTGGCGCTGGACATCCTGGCGCCATAGCCTTGGTAAGTGAGGGCCTGTGGAAAGTCTTGGAATGGAATGACATCACCTTGGGTGGAGGAGCAGACCTGGACTGGGTGGGAGCAGGTTCATCTGGGTCTGGAGTTGTGAAGCAGATCAGTGATCCTGTCCTTCACCACCTGGGTACTGGGATTCCGCCATGTCCATGCAGGGTCTGTTTCACTATAGGTGAGGAAGGGTTGTGGTTGGAGGATGAGGAGTACGTGTGTACCAGGTGAGAGAGGAGATCTACGCTGACGCTTCCTGATTGTCTCTTATCTTCAGCAGGACAGTGTGGCTCTGTCCTCCGGTTTGCCTCTCTGCCTTTCTGTGGAGGTGCAGGCTGGGGTTGGGGGTAAATGCAGGTTTGGCTGTGGTGGAAGTGCCGTCTCCTTTCTCCCACTTGTGCCAGGGGGTCCTCATGCACTCCACCACGGTAGTACAGCTGTCGGGGGGTTCTCCGTCGTGGCACGCTCCACAGATACCTGCCTGGAGACAGGAGCTGACTCTCTGCCGAAGAGGACTGGCTCTCAGCAGGCTGCCTGAGATAAGAGGTTGTGAGAGGGGCTGCTCCTCGTTTGGCGGATCTCACCCTCAGGAAGCTGCACTTGGCCATGACGTAGTTCTCTCTGTCCGTCAGCTTGACCGCGTCCCTGGCCAGACTTCTTTGAGGTGCAGCTTCCCGTACCAGTGGTGCGCATGTGCTTCCACCAGCCGAGGAGTGTACCTCCGAAGTGTAGCCCAGCCTCTCCGCCTTCTTCTCTCCAAGCAGCCTGCTTCCTTTTGATACTCATTCTCTCTCAGCACTCCAGCACCTCATCCTCATGTTCCTCTTCTATGGTGTATTGCCTCCTCTCCCGTTCTCGTGTCTGCCTTTTCCTCCCTTTGGCAGGACCACATGGGCCCTCATCAGAGGGGCTCCCAGGTTGTAGGGGCTACTCCTCCACACCAGCAGCAGCAGCAGCACCAGCACCAGCAGAACCAGCAGGACCAGGAGCACCAGCAGGACCAGGAGCACCAGCAGAACCAGCAGGATGAGGAGCAGCTTCAGCAGAGTAAGCACCAGCAGAAGCGCCACCGCCAGAAGCAGCATCAGCAGAGTAAGCACCAGCAGAAGCACCATCGCCAGAAGCAGCATCAGCAGAGTAAGCACCAGCAGAGAGCACCATCGCCATAAGCAGCAGCAGCAGCAGCTCCTCCAGAAGCAGCATTACGAACCCCAGCCCCAGAAGAGCGAGCCCGGGCTGCAGAACCCAGCAGAAACAGAGTGAGGGCCAGGGGGTGAAGGGTGGCCCTGTCCCTCTTGCCAGGGCTGACAGCAGATGGCTGAGGCTTTCTCTTCTTCCCATGGTTGTGGGTTGCTGGCTGGCAGACAGTGCGGCAGGCAGGCTGGCAGGCAGGCAGGCAGGCAGGCAGGCTGGAGAGATGTGTCTGGAAGCAGGTCTTTCCTCTGAATGTTGACCTGCTTGGGAGCTGCTTCCCTTTATATCCACGAGGCTGACGCAATGCATCCTCCCCACATGCGCAGTGATGCTAGGCATCCGGTAGGCATCCGCTAGGCTTCCGCAAGGCATCCGCTAGCGTTCTGCAAGGCATCCGGCTTCATCCGCTCAGCATCCGCTGTGCATCCGCTTCACCCGCTCGATATCTGCTCTTTCGTTCCCCGTCTGCTTTGCTGCACTCCCCAGAAGCCTTGCGGATGTGCATCTGCTTCATCTGCTTTCCATCCGCTAGGCTTCCGTGGAGCATCCGCTTTCCATCCGCCCTACGTCCTCCCCCCATCCATTTCTTTATGTTGTCACGCTCTGGTTATGCAAATTTTTGCCCCTTTTGAGAGCAGATTAACAATGGATAGAACATTTTTCTCGTCCGCTGTGTCCTTTTTACAAACGTTTTGCATCCGTCGGCCAGTGTGGCAGGGCCTTTAGAAAAAGTGTAAGTGCTCCATCTGTTGGCTGTTAAAAGTGACAACATTTTTAGTTCACAGAAAGGGGGTGGGGAAGAGTCAGAATATACCACAGGTAGAACCTAACAACAGTTCATTTAGTGACCGTTCAAAGCAGTGGTGGGATTCAAAATTCTTTATTACCAGTTCTATGGGCGTGGCTCGGTGTGCGTGGCTTGGTGGGCATGGCAGGGGAAGGATACTGTAACATATCAGTCAGAGGTGGTATTTGCTGGTTCTCTGAACTACTCAAAATTTCCACTACTGGTTCTCCAGAACTGTTCAGAACCTGCTGAATACCACCTCTGGTTCAAAGTTTCAACAGCAATGAAAAAAGTGAGTTATGACCATTTTTCACACTTACAACTGTTGCAACATTCCCAATGGCCATCAAAATTCAGATAGTTTGGCAATTTGACTCACATTTATGACAGTTGCTGTCATGTGATCATCTTTTGCAACCCTCAGACAAGCAAAAATCAATGGGGAAGCCAGATTCATTTAACAACCATGTTGCTAACTTAACAACTGCAGCAATTCACTTAACAACTGAGGCAAGAAACATCGTAAAATGGGGAAAAATGCATTTAACAAATGTTTTGCTTAGCAACAGAAATTTTGGGCTCAGTTATGGTCATAAGTTGAAGATTACCTGTATATAAGAAGACATCAATGTTTGGTATATTGTAATGTATGCTTTAGAGCATACCAATTAGGGAATTCTGCAAGTTGAAATCCTTGTTGAGGTTGGGATACAATGTTGTACAGTATATTGTAGCATAGATGTAGTTGTAATAAATAATATTATATAAATAATTGTATTAGAGAAGAAGTAATTGTATTAGTGTTTTTCCAATGTGACAAATGTGACTATATAAACCTTAAGATGTATAGACTTCAACTCTCAGAATTCCCTAGCCAATATGAGGACTCCTGGGAATTGAAGGCCACACATCTTAAAATTCCAGAGGTTGAGAAATACCTCAAGAAACTGATCTCTTTTGGATATAATAAAAATCTCTATATGCCAAACACAAATGCAAAGGCGTAAATTGCTTACATCATTAGATTACCATAACTCTCACCTTTATCTTATCAGCAAGTTCTGTCCCAGTGAGAGGAATGTTCTTCTGATTTCTCTGTACATGCATTCCAGCTGATCTTGCAATATGATTCCCATAATCCTTCAGGAATCCCCTAAAATCCTCATCCATACCTGCAAGAAACAATTCAGACAGTTCTGGCCAGCACAAGATTTTTTTTAACCTTTCATGAAGATAATGGTTGAAAGTATCTGAATGCAACTCAATTTAGCCCAAGTCTCCAGAATGCAACAGAGTTGGCCTGAAAAGGGAACTACCCTATCTGATAAATCTTTGCTGCACATTTGCAGTGTGTTTGGTGCTGGTGGTTGGAGAAATGAAATTGTTATTTTAGAATATTATTTAATATCTCCAAGACTCAGCCTTTGTGCATTTTTAGTAATCTTATAAGCTTTGGGGAAAATGAGTGCAGCAGAAGGTTTACAAAGTAGATTCTATCAAACATGAGTAATTCTAATCATGAGGGCTGAGGAAAAAGGAAATATTTTGGAAAAAGACATATTTTGCTATTTGCCACAAGGATCAAATAGCACAATAAGAAGGTTTTGGTGAATTTTGGTCATGGCAATTATTCGAAGAATAAGAATTTATTTCATAAAAAATACTCTGGGAAAGTATTTCGTTGGCTCTGGAAAATCTTGTTGGCTTCAGCACAGTCATTTTATATTGCCTTTTGGATACAGAGCAATTTTTAAATGATGATAATAGAAAAAAAAACCCAACTCTGTTCCATACTTTGTTTCAACATCTCTGCTCCAATGAGGAAAACAAAGATTCCCAGTTCCATTTCAAGCCATAGAATGAATTGTTTGTTTTTAAACTCCACCACTAATCAGAAAGGATTTATGGTATTAAGGTTCCTCCTTCTGATAGAATGTAGCCTTCCTAAAGGGCCTTCCTTATTCCTTCCTAAAGGGCCTGTCACATTGGCCGACGGATGCAAAAAGTATGAAAAAAGGACACAGCGGACGAGAAAATGTTCCATCCATTGTTATCCACTCTAAAAAGTGCCCCAAATTTGCATAAACAGAGCGGACAACAACGGAAAGGAACGGACGGGGAGAGGATGTAATGAGGATGTAAAGCGGATGCTCCACAGAAGCCTAGCAGATAGAAGTGGATGGAAGTGGATGGCACATCCGCAGGACTTCCGGGGGAGCACAGCGAAGCGGACGCGCAGCGGAAGGAGCGGATGCATCACAGAAGCCTAGCGGATGCCTAGTGGATGCAAAGCGTTCACTGCACATCTCCAGCCAACAACCATGGGGAAGAAGAGGAAGCCTGTGCCTACTCCTGCAAGCCCTGGCAAGAAGGACAGGGCCGACCCATCCCACCCTCTAACGCTGACTCTTGCTTCTGCTGGCTATTGGCTGCTTTGACGTCTTGCTGGTTGCTGGGGCTTTCCTGCTGGGCTGCTTCTGCTGGGGCTTCTTGCTGGCTGCTCTTGTGCTGGTGATTACTCTGTCGCTGGTGCTGCTGCCTGGTGCTGGTGCTTCTGCTGGTGCTTTACTCTGCTGGTGCTGCTCCTGGTGCTGGCGCTTTGCTGCTGGTGCTTACTCTGCTGGTGCCTGCTCCTGGTATTTGGTGCTTCTGCTGGTGCTTACTCTGCTGAAGCTGCTTCTGGCGGTGGTGCTTTGGTTGCGTGCTTACTCTGCTGCTGCTGCTCCTGGTCCTGCTGGTGCTGCTGGTGCTGCTGCTGTTGTTGCTGCTGCTGCTGGTGTGGTGGAGTGGTGGACCAGCCCCTAGAACCTCAAAGCCCTTCTGATGATGGCCCAGAAGGCCCTGCCCAGAGGGAGGAGAGGCAATCGCATGATAGGGAGAGGAGGCAATACTCTATTGAAGAGGAACATGAGGATGAGGTGCTCGAATGGCTGAGGGAGAACAGGCTCTATCGAGACATCAAGCAAGAAGCAGGAGGCTTGTGAGAGAAGGCAGAGAGCCTGGGCTACACTTCGGAGTCCTCCTCGGGTGGTGGAAGCACATGCACACCTGGTATGGGAAGCTGCACCTCAAGAAGTCTGGCCAGGCCGCGCTCAAGCTCACTGACCGGGAGACCTACGTAATGGCCAACGTACAGCTTCTTGGAGGTGAGCACCGAGGAGCAGCCCCTCTGTCTACCCACTCTCTCAGGCAGCCCACAGAGAGCCAGTCCTCTTCGCGCCAAGAGTCAGCTCCTGTGTCCAGGCAGGTATCTGTGGAGTGTCCCATGACGGAGACCCCCCGACATCGCACTCCACTCCAGTGGCGGGTAGTACGTGGAGAACCCCTGACGCAGTGGGAGCAAGGAGAAGGCACTTCCACCAGAATCAACCCACCCCCACCCCCAGCTCCACCTCCACAGAAAGCAGGCAGTAGACGCAGACCGGAGGGGCAGAGCCACACTGTCCTGCTGCGAGATCAGGGAACATCCATTCAAAAGCAGCGTAGATCTCCTCTCTCAGCTGGTACACAGTGACATTACCATCCTCAAACCGCAAGCCCTTCCTCACCTACGTCAACCAAACCCTCATGGACATATCCGAATCACAGTACCAGGTGATCAAGGAGAGGATCACAGGTCTTCTGCACAACCCTCCAGGCCCAGCTGAACCTGCTCCCACCCAGTCTAGGTCTGCTCCTCTACCCCAGGTGATGTCACAGCCCTTCCAAGGCTTCCACAGCCCGCTCACCTACCAAGGCTTATGGCTACCAGGATTCCAGCAGCACAGGCAGCCCTTCCCAGTCCAGGCACAGGTACATCATACGTCACCGATGCCATTGATGCCACCGAATGCCACAGATGCCACCCATGCCACAGATGCCACCCCCGCCTCACCTTGCTCACCTGCCAGACCAGACATCCCTACTATACTGCTCCTTCCTCCACCCCACAGCCAGAGCCTGGCCAGAGAACATCTGTCATCGGTCTTGGGACTGACACCCCCATGTCATGGAGGAAGGGGCTCTCAACATGACGGGACTGAGCAAGCGTGTCTGAGAGACCACCACCACCCCCTTTGTCCTCTCGGGGCTCAGGCACCACCCAATGGCACCACTCAGACCAGCACTCCAGCAGCAGCCACCTCCACAGCACCTGGACCCCTTACCCCCTGAGACGATGGGCATGCCTCAGAGTGACTGAGAAAGAGTCTAAGAGAACTTGGAGTTGCTACCTTGGTTGGACATTTTTTCTATATGGTGTCCTATGGAACACTTTAGCTTGATTGGGTTGGTGCATTTTATCGGTTTCTACCAGATTTGTGTGGTGGTCATTGAGATGGTTAATGTGGAATCGTTTAGTTCATGTTTTGCGCTTCACACAACCTCATGTGTTTCAGTTACTTAGTAAATAGTTATTATGGTCTTGGTGAAATTTTTTTTATAGATTAATGGGTTACAGCCTTTGATAGCTTGTGGAGAGGTTTTGGTGTTATTAGTGTTGGATCTATGGGTTTGTGGGTTGGGGATTCGGCAGGTTGCGATGGATTAGACGTGTCGTGGCTTCGGTTAATGTACGCTTTGACGGTGGTGGTGTAGATAGGGATTGGTGGCTGTGGTCGAGTAGGATCTACTCTGTTGTAGTGTTCAAGTGTGGCTTCAGTGGGAATATTGCTGAGTTCAGAGGAGTTTTGGTGCAGTGCGAGGGATACCTGGTTGGAATGGGTGAGGATAGGCTTGTTGGGTAGGGATTAGTATACCTCTGGTTTCAGAATGCAAGAGCTAGTGGGTATTTTGTTAATAGTCTTGTTTTGATTCCCTCCCAGGCCCATCGAACTTTACTATTGTCACTTTATATGAATCTCTTAAATATATCATTATCTGATAATCATGTCGATGCAATCAACAATGTCTCAAACATAAACAAACTCTTTATTAAATGCCCTGTTTATTGAGGGCCACCCAACAATACATGGCACACGACTCGGTAAGTACTCTTATTTCTGATGTGGGTGGATCATGATTACCAGCATGGGCTGTTAAATGTGTAAGCATCATTAAGCATCTACGCGCGATCTTGTTTAGGTTGGATGGATTGGCTGCATTTTGGGGCTAGGAGTGTGTTGTCCACTAGATTGTTTCTATCCTTATGTTCTTTTATTGGTGCTGAGCCTACCAGCTGTAGGGACGTCTCTGATCTCCGCTGCTCTTTGCAGTGTACGTGTATGCGCATTGCTTCTTACGTTGGTAGTGCGTTTGGTTGTTTGCTAGGCAGTGGGATTCGGTGTAGTGAGGATATATATACAGGATCGGCTACGGGTATCTAGTCATCAGACTGGATTTTCATGCTCGCCTCTTTATCTCGCGAGTTCAGCCTCAGTGTGCGTTACTCGATCTGTGCGCGCCAGTTGCGTCTTGGTTAGAGCGGAGTTGAGCCCTGTAATTCTGTCAACACTCCGGAGTAGCTTATGGAGGTTTGCACAGAGGAGGGACGATAATGTGCATTGAATGATTGCAGAGAGCACTTTCCACAATGACATCGTATAGCCTGGTCAAACGTGTCTCTATGGAGGACGTATGTAGCTTGCATTGGTGGTTGAGAGGGATGAAAGTACCGTGAACAGGCATGTTTTCGAGACTCCTAGAGAAGAGAGTGACGGTGACTTATATAGAGGACGGTGTTGCTTTCCTCACCCATATATCTTCCGCCTTGCCCTGGACAGCCTCGCTCTGTTTGATATTGATGGTCCTCATTTTTTTCAACACGCGGTGCAGAGCCTTGGAGTGGCTTCGAAGAAGCCGTCCGGGCTTCATGAGGTAGGTTCGGGAGGAGTATGATAGGTGTCATACTCCTACACGAGGGCGATTAGGTTGCAGGACGTTCAATTCTGTGTTCGTCTGTTTTAAGGCCTGAGTGCGTGGGTCTGGCATCCTGGTGCGGATGTAAGGGTGCCGAAAATTGATGAGGTTTGGGCAAGATCCAGACCGGAATCGCTTGAGGGTCGCAGCGGCGCATGTAGACTATACCTTTCTTAGTCTTGCTTAACAGAAAACTGACCCCGTTGCCTGATAACTCATCATTGGTACTCTGATTCTCATATTGACAAATCTGGACACATTTTTGGTAGTCACCCAGCACATCATTTGGAGACCATGGTGAAATGTATGTGAGAGTCTGATGAAGTCGCCCTTGTAGTTGAGGCATAAGCTGGACCTGACTACGGGATGAGGATGTATGGTAGGAGGCTCGCCGACTAGATTTTGCCGTCTGTGCTGGCATGTGCTATCCATCCACAGGTGGGGTGAATGCCAGTATCCATCTTCTGAAGTACAACTGTTCTGTACTCACTGGCGGCGGCGGCCGCGCTCATAGTTTTTTTTCTCTATCCCTTCTGCTCTCCAGCACCGTTCTTTCACGTAGGTTTGGAGTTGTGCTATCCATCTCTGGGCAGAAGTACTAAGCCTATGTGTTGGATACTACCTTCGATGATGGCCTGCACCACACATCAACATCTTTTTCTGCTGAGCGGAGCATTCAAGATCCATAGTAGGCACGTTTTGATAGTTCGGTGTCGCGCTCACGCACCACGGCGGTACACCCAGCCGTACCTGCATGCCTTGCTCCTTATTAGTAGGGTGGTCCCTGAGTCCAGTGTGGTGCAGAGTCAGTGCCACCTTCAGCCCGTCCGCCCTCTGTAAGAGGTTCCCACGCGTTGTTACCGGTGTCGGAAGTTGTGCTCTGCTTTGGTCAACCGCAGATGCTGGCATCACCCTTGAGGCTGTCTCAGCCCGGCCTACCACAACTCAACTCATTCAATCATTGCTCACCACAGCGGCCAGGACACATGGCTGGATGGCATCCTCCATTGTAAGTTCTGGAATGCACAAGTGCCTTCATCCTCAGCTCAACAGCCAGTGGAGGCAGCTCTGATTGTTGTGAGCAGCATCCCATAACGTTCGGGGAACTTGCTCTTATGCGCCGTATGTAGTACATACCTTCAGGATGTAGCACAGACAGGTATCGAACTGTAGGATGGTGCCAGTCTTCTATTTCCAGTTATTCAACCGTAGGAACAGTATGAGAAAAAGAGGCCTGGAGGTATAAGCTTTATCGGGCAGATCCGTATCCATGGGTGAATTTAGGAGAATATGTTATGGATGTAGGATGGTGGGGCTAGACCTGATGTGAAGGGTAGCACGCCTGAGCGGAAAAAAACGAGTGTGTTTAGCCGACTCTATCAAACGTTTTTTCACATTTCCAATAAAAGGGTGGGTGAGGGAATCCAAAGTAGCTGAGTGGCTGTGGAGAGCAAGAAGCAGATGATATGGACTGCAGAGTCTGCCAGGCAAGGGCCTGCTGGACTGAAAGTGAGATCAGGTGAGTTGCTCACCCCTCACCTTTTTATATTGGAAATATAGGCTTTGCCGCTAGCTGTCCTTTCCACAAGTAGTCTAGGCATCCTCCAGACATCCTAAATATTCCGAGATAGAACATCCCCTAGTAACGACCGTTTTTTTTTTCTGTTTTAATGCTTTTTATGCAAGCTGGCATCACTTTCAGTCCTTTCTAGCATATCCGTGCTAAACTAGTTTTTTTGTCTTTTTTTTTATTTTTGTTTTTATTTTTTGTTTTTTCATGTTTTTTACTTTTTGTTTTTTTATTTTTTATTTTTTTTGTTTTTTGTGCTTTTTATGTTCGGCGCAGCTTGCTCACCGCTGAGATTCGGAGGGCGTTATGTCACGAGGAGCGGCACTAGATCGCGTATGAATTTGGATATCGATGGTGCTGGTCAGCGTTATGAATGTCGGGCTTTACTGTATATGTCAGATTGATCTCTCTGATCCTGATGCAGCAGTGTCGTCGGGCATAAGGTGATCCTATTGGTGCGTGCGTATGTCTTAGGAAGATCGTTGATACTACGGTGCGCGCCTGTCACGCAGGTGAGATTCAGACCACTACCGTACTTGACTTTCCTGGTGGATTTCCGGATCTTACGCGTGTAGCGTGAACGTATACTACACGTCGCGCCCGTATGAGCGATCGCACTTGCACGTTGGAATTATGTACGCCCGTGCCTGTGGATTCGTTGGAGGACCACATGTCGCATTGGAGTGCAAGTTGCGGCGGATGTGCAGGGATGCCTAGGCGGATTGTTGCGGACCGCGTACGCGATCTACAACGGACGCCGTATAACAGATGTATCCCCCGTATGCGGTAAGCAAGATTCATACTAACGGACTCAATTGGATACTTTAAATCTGCATCAATAAAGTTTTTGATGCAGTTCAAAACTTTTTGAGCAGATGAAAACACCTAACACGGATGCTGGTTGGTATACGAGAGTATGGAGAAGACAGACGCAGTGAGTACAGAACAGGGATGCAATCACGTTAACCAACAGATGGCAAGTGTTTCTCTCCATTTTACATCCTCTTTCCATCCGTTGGTGCTGTGTGACATGGGCTTAAAATTCATGTAAATGCCAGATGAATAGACTTGTGGGAGGAACATGAAGAAGGTATAATGGAAAGAAAGAGGTTCTTGCCTGCTATGGTGCCTTTTGTTCCCATCACCAATGCCTTGCCAGGGAAGGGCATCAGGTAACAAGAAGTATTGGTGCTTTTGAACATTTGCAGGGTTTGTGAATGGCGGTTGGGTTGACCCTCCAGTTTCTGAGGTTAAATGGACAAATAGAAGGGAGAAGATGTCACCATTATAACACCACTTCAAAATCACTTTGTTTCTCTTCTTTAGATGGACTCCTCTTCTGTGGAACCTCTTCATTATCAGGATATATTTCTATAATTTCTATAAAAGGTTTACCTGGATGATGTCCTGGAGATAAACTTGTCCTCCCTGGAATCCATAGGTGGGGGGATAGAACCAGTCACGAACCAAGACATCAAGATGCTGCAATGAAAAGCAAGAGAATCTGCATTTGACTTCCCTCCTTCCTATTGTGGTCTCACTACATGTCCACTGGATGCAGAGAAACAACAAACCTACTCTGAATGGTAGGAAAGGTGAGTTAAAAAGTAGATGTTATGGGATTGATTCTACCATTAAAAGGAACCATAAGAAATATTTTCAATCTTATCACCTTCTCCTGCCAAAGGATGCATCTGGCATATCCATCAATGCTGCTAAAACAGGGAGACAGATGAATAATGCATACTGCTGAGAAATTAGGATCCTTCCCTATCAAAGAAATCTGACCTTTAGGCCCTGGATGAAATATGGGAAGTCTTTGATTTATAATAGTTCATTTGGTGACCATTCAAAGTTACAATGGCACTGAAAAAAGTGACTTATTACCATTTTTCACATCTACAACCTCTGCAGCATTCCCATGGACACTTGATCAAAATTCAGATGCTTGGCAACTGATTCATATTTATGATGTTGCAGTGTCCTGGAGTTATGTGATCACCTTTTGGGACATTTTGATAATCAAGTCAATGAGGAAGCCAGCTTCAATTAACAACTGGGTTACTAACTTAATAAATACAATGATTCACTTAAAAACTGTGGCAAGAAATGTTATAAAATGGGGCAAACTTGTTTAAGAAATGTTTCACTTAGCAGCATAAATTTTGGGCTCAAATGTGGTCATAACTCAAGGACTACTTGTACCTTCTAAAGTCTTTCGTATTTTATAAGATTCTTTCTCACTCTGCAACGCCCCCCAGCTTATTCACTTATCCTTTCTTCTGGTCCCAGGCTATGCAGTCGAGGGGGAGAAAAGCTGTTTCATCTCTTCACTTATAGAGAGCAGGAGAATAATTGTGAAAGAAATCTGTTCTCCCTAGAGGTATAGTATAGCATCTCTCTCTGAGGCCAGTCCTACTTTTAAAGATTGGTTTTCATTTTATTTAAATCATTTACCAAACATATCGTAAATAAGACAATGCTTTCCCTTATTTATGTCGCTAAGTGAAACTTTTGTTAAGTAAGTGACAGTCACATTGCAATTAGGTTGTTCCGTTTTCTTCTTTAACAACCTCCCCTTTTTCAGTTTCCAAATATCACAATAGGTACGGCTGATAATACTATGTTATCACTAAGGAAATTGTAGCAACTTTTGGATTACTTTTTTCTCATTTTGGATAGGTATGACTTTTGGATTTTTAATGACTTACAACACCTATTTAGAAAAATTATAATTCTGTATAAAGTTTCTTTTTTGTGTAAAATGGAACTTGAAGCCTCAGGCTTCAAGTGCTTATTCATGCCTATCCATGCTTTTGATGAAAATTTCATTTTGCTGTACTAACTTTCTCACTGCCTGATTAGGTTTTGACATTCAAATCAAGCAGAGATAAACTTTCTTAAAGCAACAGCACAATAAGGGAAGGAAGGGGTTTTTGCTTTGGAAAAAATAAGTCAAACTACTTAAGCAGCCTTTATTTTATGAATAGAGTGGAAAAGATTCCCATTCTATCCAATTTTAGACATTTTCTTTAAAAAAGTGTTATTCAGAGATTATTTCCTTTCTCAAGATGAAAAATAAATACATTATATAGATAAATAATGCATAAATAGCAGTGGGTAAAAATAATCATTGTTATTCATAATGAAAGAAAAGGAAAGAGAGATGTGAGTACCAGGCAGAAGAAAACAGAGATGAAGAGGCGTTTGCTGTGAACAGGAATTCAGGAACAAAGGCTCTTTGACCATGTGTAAGGACAACAGTCCTGAGGGAATGGTGACAGTGGAAGAAGGGGAAAATATACATTACATGAATGTAAAAAGAAAGAAGGAAAAAGATTGGGCTCCATACCTGAACAGGCTTCAGCTTGAATTGATGGTGCACAGTCTTCTCTATGTACAAAAACATCTATGGGATAAAAGAAGTAGGTGACTATTAAATTAGGTGATTTAATTTCACTGAAATTGTCTGTTCACTCAATGGCAGAGATAATTAAACTGTGATTTAGGAAATAAATGATTTGTGAGTTATTGTTTTTACTGTTGGATATCTGATGACAGGAAAAATAAAGAGACACATAAAAATTATATTTTTAGAAATGATGTGATAATGGTTCATTGCACAGCCAGCCAGATGTTTAAATTGGATTTGGTGTTTTTATCCACCTATTGAATCTTTTCCCAGGACACAGGATAGGCAGATGTTGCCATTTGATGTTGTTGTTGTTGTTAATCTTTAGTGAGATTCACAGCCTTTGGGGCTGGTTGGTAGCTCAACAGCTCGAGTCCTAACCAAGAATCTAGGAACTGTTAAGATAGCGTCGGAGGACATAAGCTGTTCCAAGTAGGATGATTTTTTGTATTATCAGGGTATTCAAGTCTGATAAATTCAGAATTTCCAAATAGCAAGATAACCTTTTAGGTATTGCTCCAAGGGTTCCAAATTACAATTGGGATAATACATTATTTCTTTTTCCCAAAGTCGCTCAACTTCAATTTGTAAGTCCTGATACTTTGTGATTTTTTTCTTGCTGTGTGTCTTCAATTCATGCATCACCAGGTATTGCAATGTCAATGAACCAAACCTTTTTCTTTTCAACTATTGTTATGTCAGGTGTGTTGTGGGCCAAGTGCTTGTCAGTCTGAATTCTAAAGTCTTGACTTTTTCATTCTCCATACTATACTCAAATCCAAACTTTTGGCAGTTTCCAGTGAGTGATTTTGGCAGCTCAGTTACAGCATTCTAGGTAGTCAGTTTGTGAAATTTTTCTGCACTCACTGATTAAATGGTCAACTGTTTCATCTTTCCCATTACAGACGCAGCATATGCTGTTGGTGGTGACATACTGAATCTTTTCCTTCATGCAATTTGTGGCTAAGGCTTGTTCTTGAGCAGCCAAAATGAAGCTTTCAGTTTCTTTTTTAAGTATTCCTGATTTTAGCCAATTCCAAGTCAGCTTTTGGTCAGCTTTGCTTTCAATATTTTTCAGGTGTTGGCTGTGGATAGCTTTGCTTTTCTAGTTTTCAGTTCACTTCTCAATTACTTCTTTTTTATATTTAGCTTTTGACTTGGTTGTCTTCAAAAGGCCTCCTTTATGTACTTCCTTAATAATTGGCTCTTCACTTTTCTGGATATATTCATTCAAGCTGTTTCTTTCTTCTTCTGCAGTCTACCATGTACATGTATTTATATCCATATACATTTTACTTGTAGGAGACCTTGACCACCTTCTGCTCTTGGTAAATATAATCGATCAATATCACTTTTAGGATGCAAGGCATGATCCCTAGTCATAAGTGTCCTTGTTTTTCTGTCCAAATTGTCCAGCTCCATCTGGGTCCAGGTTATTGTTGTTGTTGTAAGACAACAATAGTACCTACTAAATTTACAAATTTGTCTTATATCACATTTGTATCCTGACCTATTCCAGATCATTCAGGACAGTATACTTAAATACAGTACTCTATTTCAGCTGGTGAGGGATATGTCTCTCCTCCCTTTAAAATGTAATACATTAAACTACTTAACCTATTGCTTTTAAACAAAGACAAACAGATATTAGTTTTTCAGCTAATAATCTTTAAAGTTATTGAGACAACCTACTTATTCCAATCAGTTAAAGAATTATCCACTGAATTTGTATAACATACCAAATTTAATTACTTGTAAAATTGGAGTGTTTTTGTAACACAATAAATGAACCAAGCACTAGAGGTAAGTTAATGATTCAATGGATGTGCAGATTCAGACAATGGGTTAATTTGATATCTAAGATCAACATGTTGTGGGGATCCAAGCTTTGTTCAGTGTTTGTATTCATGACTGAGTCAACCAAGTAAATTTGAAAATTTCCTTACTGGCTTTCCTGATCTATTCTGATGTCTTCATTGTGGACTATAGGAAATGGAAGAGAGAGAAGGTCACATATGCACACACTGGGGCAACAGTTTTAGGGATCTAATAATAATTACTAGGTTCCCATGCTTTCCATTTGGACAAAAAATAATCAAGCTGTCTTGAAATCAGTTTGTCCTGGCAAGTCAATATGCCTAATCGCCCAACTTAAATGGCTTTTTTTTTTTTTTTGCAATCTGATTTGGTCATTTGATATTCCTGTTAATATTTATTCCACAATGAGACTTTGGTAATACTTTGGAAACAATTTGGAAAAGATTCTTTGGAGTGTGATTGTAACATCTATCAAACTCTTAAAACAGCCACATCTTTTTTGAGGTTAACTTGGCTTTTCTGTAGCTGCCAAATGTCCTGGGAAAAGATACAGGTGTTTTAAAGGGTATTACATTTATCTTTTTTCATGCTGCCCAGTATCTTCTGTAAATGGATCTGAAGACTGCATAACCCTACTACTTATGGAGTCTTTTGAAAGGCGTTGATCTCTACTTGCAGTATGCTGAACTGATTTGAACTGCCTGGATATCACAACTGGCAGATTCTTGCATTTCAGTCTAGGTAACTAAGTAAAATAATCTAGAATCTTTCCAATTTGGTTTATGCCACCTTCTTTTAGCAATATTTTTTTTATCATCTCTACCTGATAATGTTGCATTGTCTCCCACCTCCTCCTGGGACAAGGACCTCACTTTTAATATTTAAAGCTCAACTCACCTCCATGTATTCCACATCTGGCTCCTTCAGTTTATGGGATAAATTGAGAATCTAAAAGACAATTAAGAAACACAACAAAAGTGTATTAAGTATGTGTTATTTTTACAGTCTAGAGGAAAAAAGGATGATTTGGTTTCTAGAACCCCACCTGATAGGAGCTTAATAGCATGGAGAAAGCTGAAAGTTTGACACCATTGTCCTTGCTTCTCTCTATATCCATTGAGCCCTCGGTGTCAATCAAAAACAAGGCTACCTGGAGATGGAACAGAGGAGAAAAATAAGTGGATATATATAATCTGAGTCTATCCTTTTCTTTAGTTTCATATTCAATAAATTGTGTGATATGGATTATTTAATAACCATCTTAGGAATGTTGTGTGTCCATAGACACAGAGTTCATTTCTAAAGTATATGATATGCTCTTAGCAGAGATGGCAAATCTTTTAGATTTCTATCCTGGTTAAATTACAACTCCCAGTATTCTTGATATTTTTTAAAAAATCAAAATGATGATAAATGGAATAAAAAACAGAGATAAAACTACTTAAAACAGTCCAACCATCATAACAGAAGTACAGGAAATTAATCATTTTATAATGGAAAAGATATACTAGGGTTCAGTTTACATCTGGCTGATTGATTCATCAAAGTTTCATAAGAGATGAAAACAAGACAAAAAATAAACTAGTTAGGAAGTGGTAGGGATCACACAAAGCACAGCCAAATACAGCAGATATTAGGTGTGTCTGTCAAAAGCAAATTTCTATTTTTAAAACCCTCTTCCGTCTCTTCACATTGTGGTAAAGACACAGTCTGCATAATTGGTAAATCTGTACCTTTTAGAATCTGTTTCTTGTGCTGTTTTTTTACGAAAAACACAAGCTTCAGAATGCTATACAGTGTCCTAGTTCTCTATTATGTTTTTTAAATTTGGTGCAGGGAAAAATTCCTGAAAGTACCATGGACAACCAAAAAAACAAAATGGAACATTAAACAAATTAACCCAGTCTTGTCATTTGAAGGGCAAATTACCAGATACTACTTCATGCATATTATATGAAGCATTAACTCTCTGCAGAACACTAATGATGGTAAAAGTGGAAAGAAAGAGAAGAGGACACTCAACAAAAAGTGAATAGATACAATTACAACAATGATAGGTGCACATTGAAAGATCTGAAAGTTAAGGAGAGATCATTGTGAAGAAAACTGTCTATTTGATTACTAGAAGTCAACATTGACTTGATGGCGTATCTTCAACAAATCAACCAATCAATCAACCAATTAATCATGCAGACATTTCAATTAGATCAACCTCCAGCTTGGCCAAGCAACATTGTTTATGGCAAGATCTATGTTTTCTACCATACTATCAACTTTTGGGTAGCATTAATGAAATCTTATTTAGTTTGGGGACTGTTGTGTTGTGTAGGAAGTGGGACGTGCATTAAATTCAGAAAATTGTTGAAAAAACAGGCATACAGACTACAAAGAAGACAAAAGGCAGAAAGAAGAGGGAAATTACTTCTTGAATTGAACTCTCAAATGTTTACCTTTCCATTTTCATTAGAGACCAAAAATGGCTGATTCCATATCCATATCCCTTTAGTGATGCTCTTAGTTCCTGGATGCCATTCAAAACCTGTCAATGGCTCATCTTCTTGGCCCAGCCAAGAGTCATCTGTAACAGCCTGCCAGCAAGGAAGAAATAAATGAGATAAGAAACATTGAGCTGCTCCAATAACATGGTTAGTCAAATAACACATATTTCACAATATGTCAAAAATTACTTGGCTAAGCAACTTTCTTTATTTTCCTCCTTATTTCTGCAAAGTTCATCAATTTGTCTTTTGATGAAATGCATGCTTTTGTTTTATTCTTTATTTTATTATTTATTCTTTAATTATATTTTGTGATTTATTTATGGCATAAATCTCCTGGAAATTTAGAAACTCATGGAGAGTCATTCGAACTCTGCCAGTGAGATATTGGTGAGATATGAGATACTGCTCTACCTTCAGTGATAATATTCCTTTATTAAGCTGTTGCATTTGTTTTATCAGATAAATAAATAATGTTAACATTTCCCCTTCTCATACTCTTTAGAAAGTT
This sequence comes from Laticauda laticaudata, assembly GCA_004320025.1. Lineage (NCBI taxonomy): Eukaryota > Metazoa > Chordata > Lepidosauria > Squamata > Elapidae > Laticauda > Laticauda laticaudata. The sequence continues at coordinate 57,694 of BHFT01002875.1, forward strand.
GAACATGTGCAAAATGCAACCCATATATACTTATTTTGCTTGGTTGATTTCTTGAATAAAACCTACATAACACTATACAATCATGGGAAGACCATCACCAATCAAAATCATTTTAAAACACTAAGAAAATAATCAGTTATTCTCAGACTTACCAAGTTTTTAAGTCTCCGTAGGAGGAAATTGAGCAAGAATGATTTACCCTGTCGCTGTTCTCCAATGATGGAAATCAAGCAGATGGGAATATCTTTCACCTCTTCTCGCTCTAAACAACTACTCAGGACCTCTGCATCCATGGAGAGATCCCCATTTTCATCCAAACCTACTAGCTGTACTGGCTTTCCCAACTCCAATGAAGCTGTTGGCATCTTCTGAAAAGGGAAGCAGCCAGGTAAGAATAAGTTGTGTACAACTTTTATGGTTACTCATTTGGAGACAGGTCTCAGGTCTGAAGAGGGCCAAGATTGAAGAAACTAGGGCAGCTCAATTGTGATGGTCATGCCAGATTGACAGGAGTGGTAGGGAACTTGCTATTTGTGAGATTTTTTTGGGGAAAGGGACTGTTTTAACTTTGAGTGGGAAAGGAAGAAATCAGTTCTCACTGATATATTGTTTTTCAATAATTCTTTCTCTTTCTAAAGGGTGGTTCTCATCAGGGGAGGAGATGACCGCTCTGCTCAGAGACCTCTAGTTTGTGGTTATTTTGACATCTATGTGAAACCATTGGAAGTGTCATCCGCCAGCACAGTCACGTATCAACAGTAATAATATTTCAATCTCACACCAAACAATGGAAATGCTGTCCCATAACTCTATGGAGGATTGTACTCCCTGGTTTAGAGTGGTCCACAACTTGGGATCCTTCTTGACTTATAGCTCTTCTTCAAATAGGTGACAGCTGCAGCCAGGTGGACTTTTGAATAGTTACATCTGGTGCACTAATGGAACTATTCTTGGGTTGGGGAGTCTTGCTCCCATTCATTCATGCCCTAGTCATCTATTCTCTGGATAACTATAACATGATCTACATTTGGCTGCACCTGTAAAGCATTAGGAAGCTAAACTAATGAAAAATGTGGCAGCCCTGGACTATGATGAATGTTTTCAAGTATAACAGGAAACTGGAATATTTTCAATTATACTTGGGTGCCCATCCAGTTTTGGGAGCTGAGCTGACTGAACCTTTTCTTATAGATGCAATTCAAGATTCTGGTTGTCACCTTTATGGTTTTGTGTGGTATTGAATCTGGTCATCGGCAAGACTGCTTTTTCTTGTATTCATCTACTTATTGAATGAGATCAATCTATTTTTCAATCAAACATCTATCTATCTAACTAACTAACTAACTAACTACACACAATGTAGGAGATACCACATTGAGCCAAGGGAGGATCAAATGCATTATCAATTTGGAATCACTACATCCCCATAAAAGACCTAAGTCTCCCCTTAAAGTCCATTGACCCTTATTTGGAACCAATTTATCTTTATCATTAATAGATCAGACACTTGTGCCTAGGTAGCATGAAATAAACTTAGAGATTTAGAGATGTAGAGATTTTGAACTCTATCCTGGCTCATGATTTCTTGCACCTGACATGCAATGCAGTAAAAGCTTCCCAGTTCCATCTAGATGCAATCTCACCTTGTTGACCTCTTCCAGATGAGGAAAGAGTGAAATTTTTTCCACCAAACTCTTCAGCCGTGCATCTGGCTTCATGTGTTCAGGGTGGCAAAGATGGCAGCATTCAGGGCAATTGTACTCAGACTGTGGAGAATGATTCAAGTGAACAAACAAACAGTCTTGACAGAAATTATGCCCACAATCTATGGAGACAGGGTTACTGAAGGATTCCAAACAGATGGAACATTTGATGTCTTCCTGAAGGTCCTGGATTATGCCTCCTACAGACTTTAGTGTAGGGGCTGTTGATAAAGTTGGTCTGAAAGAGGCAAAGAAAAATAACTTAATCAAACTGTGGGAGGCCAGGACACCATCTATAGCTCTAATTTGGCTTCATGTGATATTGTAGGACCAAACTGCTGTTCAGAAATCCAAAAACCCCATCTTGAAGGATGACAGTCATAACTGAAATGGAGAGAAGGGTGGTAAAATGACCAAACTATGTCACTGTCTGCAGTCCAAATGTATTGATAGTTCATAGGAATTAAAATTTGATTATTATTTTCCCAGGTTGCAGTATGTTCATCCTTCATTTGGAGAATGGAGGAGGGGGAGGAAAGATTAAAAACCATAGAAAATGGAATATTAAGTGAAGAGAAAAAGGAAATATGAAGAAAATATGAAGAAAATCAATGACTTCCTCTGCTTTGTATCTGGGCCCTACAGCACCTTTCCTTACTTCAGTCTTTTACTATGAGCATATTTCCTTCAAAAAACTATTTCTGATGAGTGTTATTCTCACAGAAAAAAAGTGCTGTCTTTATCCTGGCTTATGATCTCTGTTTATCTCCAGGGAGTGAAAGTGAAAACACTGCATTCCTCACTCCAAAACAATTACACTAATACATAGTATTTTGGCTTATTTTTATATTTGTCATGTCCTTCTGTGGCAACCCTTTTTATTGTGGGAAAGTCAACTTGGCAACATTATGTTTTATGGTTTAAGTGGAAAAATAAAATCTAGGTGATATTATTACCTTTCTTTATTTCTTCTTGAGAAAGTGACTCATCAAAGGTAAATAACTAATATGCTTAGTGTTTGAAAAGTAAACTGATAATCAGGGTTAACTGATAAATAAATCATAGATGGACTTACATACCATTGATTTTTGTTTTTGGTTTTTCTGATTCGAATTCTTAAAGCTGTCATTTCTTCATTCTAGCAAGACCTTACATGTTATTTAAAGTGTTTAGAGTACATCAATTTCCCACAGAATTCCAAATTGATCACAAGAATAAATATAGTTATACTAAATAATCAGCAGAAAAATACAAAAGTTGCAATAAATTCTGAAATGACTGGAAATGTTTTGATATAAATAAATGAATTAAAAATTCACAGAAATAGCATAATTTCTGTCAATAAATAAATAAATAGCAATCTCTCACAGAATCTTAATTTCTTGGTACTCAACCACTGTTTTTTTTTAAATGTATGATTCTTTGTTGCTAGGAAGCTACAATTTTTACTGAGATTCCAATAAATCAAAATGGAGGTAGTCATGGTGAAAATGAGGAGAACACAAAAGTTGGATCAAGTTATTACATTAATTCTTTTAGCATTATTTTCCCAAATAGTTTTCTTTGTAAAGTAAAGAACCAACTCACTGTTTAGCACTATTTGTGTTTCCCATTCTGTGGTGTAATCAGGATGCTGTGAGATTCCAAACTCCTCCTTTCTAGAATAGAGATCACACTGCTAAGCAGAGAGTCATCTCCTTTTTTCCTTACCCCTTTTGTTTATTTATTTATTTATTTTATATCTGCTTTTATTTTTTTTATAAATAAATTACGACAACAAACATATATATATCCAACATACCTTCCTTCTCCTATTTCCCTTACAACAGTCCTGCTGGGTGTATTAGACTAGAGAGAGTGACTGGCCCAAAGTCACTCAGCTGACTTTCATGGCTAAGGCTGAAACACTCAGCTGACTTTCATGGCTAAGGCTGGAACTGAACTCATGCATTCTGGCTTAGTGCCTTAACAAACTGGCTTTTCCTTATCCTTATCGTATCCAGAATTTGAGAAATAAAGATGGGGTACAGAAAGAAGAAAAGAGAAAAGGGGTCACAAAAAACCAGTCCTTTGACTTTATTTGGGATGGAAGAAATAAAAAGAACCATTTGTAAAAAAGAAGGCCAAAATTAATGGGCTTAGTCTGATCATTATACCGGAATAGCACAATCCTATTCAAAATAGTTTAGAACAAAGGTTTGTTTTTCTTTGTTTTGTATTCTTAATAATGATTTTAAATCAAATGCATGATAAGCAAAATATTAAATGATGGGAACAAAAAAGAAAAAAATACAAAGAAAAACAAAGCTAGGTATGATGGGGACTGTAGTCCAAGATATTAGGAATCAGCTAAGTTGGGAAATTCCAATGTATAGAACAGCAGCTCAAACTTTAAAAACAAAGCCTTGTGAGATGGGATAAATATATAAGGGACCTTGCAGGAAATCCTAGAAGGTTTATTGTGAGGTACTGTAGGAGTAAAGGCAACATACAGGACCTTGGAATTTTCCTCTTAAGGATTTTTTAAATATTTGAAAGTATATTCTGTGCACTCCCCCACTATCCAGGGATGATTTGGAACATAATCTCACTGAAAAGAATTTACAGTTCTGATCATGAGTAAAGATTAGTTCTAGAAACTTGATTAATAGAAGAAGAGGAACAGGACATTCTCATTCTCATACTCTATTTGTTCACAGATAAAGATGAAAACTTGATTTCTGGTGATGTAATGGCCACATCTATGTTACATCTATGAAAAGGAAATAATATAATAATAGCTTACCATTGCCTTTAGTAATTTGTTGCTGTAGTTGTTCAATTTTCCAGTCTAACGTTTAGACTTAGGATTTCCTTGTAGTCTCCTATCTGAATTCAAACTCTACTTAAATTGTCAAAATCAGTCAAAAAAGGTTAGGATTAGTTACCTGGCTGGGTGCAGCCAAAAAGAGCGCCTTCTAATTTTAGTCAGCCTGTTTAATTAGAAGAAATCCTATTGTGTTTATTTTATTTATTAGTATTGACCTTTTATTGTTTTTAAATGTAACTCAAGGCAGCAAACATATCCAACACATCTTCCTCCTTCTATTTTCCCCACAAAAATAACTCTGTGAGGTGGATTGGGATGAGAGAGTGTGTGTATTATAATAGGTTAAGTGGGCTATAATTAGAGCAGCATGACGGCCTAGAAGTGGAGCTTTCTCCTCACAATCAGGAGACTATGAGTTTGATCCTACATACCTGTAGATGTTTCTCTATCTGGGCACAATGAGTAATTATCTGTTGTGAACTCTGCATAGGCATCAGGAAAAGCATTTGGCCAGTAAATACTTAATCTCTGTTCAGTCGCCCAACTCCACCCTGATGTAAGTTCATTAAAAGGGGGGTGGCTGCAGACAACAGAAGTTATATCCAAAATATCTAGGGGATACCAAGCTAAGAAAGTCTTATGAAATTCATTAATTTGGTCATTACAAAACACAATAAACTTGCAAGAAAGATTTAGGATTATGAATATTATTTCTGCAGGAAGTTTATCTCAGATTATATAGTTTCAATCATTATCTTAAAGTGAGTTGCCATTTTTCATCCCTGCCATAACAAAGAAAGAAAGTGCTTGTTCTTGATGGTTGGGTTTGAGGTGAGAAATGCAAAGTATTTATAGCACAAAGTATTTTTGTAAGAAAGTGTATGTGTTTCAAGCTTTCGCGGGTACTTACATGTGTGCTGTTTAGCTTCCTTCGGGTATTATCCCACATCATTGTAGTTCTGTAAAGTGTATCGCAACGTTTCAGCAGAATCTCATCTGCCATCCTCAGGCTTCTGTATGGAAGTGTGTCTCACAGTTCCTGGTTTCAAATTGAGGCTGGTCCATTCTGGTTTGGCTATGAGCCTGGGTCTGTGTTCATTGGACTTGAAGTTTGATTGATTGGTGTTTCTGGTTTCTTCTGTCTGTTTTGTGCTTTGATTGGCTGGCAACCCTCTGTTCTTGTGTTGGAGGCTTTCAGTGCAGCTTGGCTCCGTGTGAAAGGACGGCTGCTTCTTCATTAGCCAAGCTGCTCTTCATTAGCAAGCTGGGTTTCACCTTGGTGCCTGGTGGGGGGGTGTTTGAGTGGAGCTATCAGAGGGAGTCTGTTTTGTGCCCAGGTGTTTGCCTGGCTTTGTGGTGTGGAGATCTTTATATTTGAGAGTGCAGGCTTCCAAATGATTGACAGTCTGCTGGAATCATCTCTTCTATTCATGCTTTCAGGTCTTTTTTTCAATCTCTATGGCTTCTCTGATGATTCTGTGGTTGGGTTTTCTATTGTGGCTAGGGTTTTAGTGCCATTGAAGTTGATGTTGTGACCTGTGGTTTTCATGTGTTGGACTAGTGAGGAGGTGGTTTCCAGCTTTTTTACTGCATTTTTGTGTTCATCTAGGCGGGTACTTTTTCTTCTATTGGTCTGTCCAATGTATGTGGCCGGGCATGATGTACAGGGAATTTCGTATATGCCTTGGTTTTCCAGGTCAAATTTTGTCTTTGGGTTCCTCAGGATGGCTGCTATTTTTTTGCCTGTTCTGAAGGCAGTCTTGATGTGATGCCTGTGTAGTATCTTACTGATTTTATCTGTAGTACCTCTTATGTAGGGGCAAGGCAGCTGTTCCATAGGTCTGTTGGTCTTCTAGCTCACTGTTATGTCTTGTGTGTTTTTTTGTGGATCAGGTTGGTGATTTTGTTTTTTTGGAAGCCATTGGCTGTCAATATTTCAGTCAGGGTGCATAGTTCAGTCTTTATATGTCTTATCTGCCAGGCGTTTGGTTCTGGTAATCAGTGTTTTCGCACACGGAATTTATCATGTCCTGGGTGGTTGGTGGATTGGGCGTTGAGGTAGCGGTTGAGTGTGTGTTTTCTTTGTATATGGTGTGTCCCAGTGGTGCCATCTGTTCTTTTGTAGATTAGTACATCTAGGAATGGTAGTTGTTTTGTTATTTCCGTTTCCATGGTGAACTTGATTTTGGGGTGTGTGTTGTTTAAGGTGTGTTAGGAAATTGTTAGGTTTCTTCTTCCATAGGGCAAATCACAAAATGTGTCATCGATGTATCTTAGCCATAGTTGGGTTTGTGGGTGGCATTAGCCAGGGCTCTGGATTCGAATTTTTCCATGAACAGGTTTGCTCAATGACGGGTGACAGTGGTGATCCCATAGGGGCTCCTTCAATTGCTTGTATCTTTGTCCTTTGTATATGAAATATGTGTTGGTTAGGCAGTGTTCTGTTAGTTCCATGAGGTCTTTAGCTGGTTGGTATTTTATTTTGATGATTTCAAGAGTTTCTTTTATCGGGACTTGAGTGAATATGGGAAACCACGTCGAAACTTACAAGCAGATCTTCTTGTTCTACATGTAGATCTTTGTATCATTTCTAGGAAAGTGGTTTATAGTTTTGTACATATGAAGCTGCGGTTTCAGCATGGGGCTGTAGTTGTTTTGCTAAGTATTTAGCTAAGTTTTGTAATGTGCTCCTATGGAGCTGACTATGGGTCTGAGAGGTATGCCTTCTTTGTGTATTTTTGGGGAGGCCGTTATAATTTGGGGCATCTAGAAGATTTTTCTCTTGGGATGATCGTCTGTTGGATTTCTTTGTTTATGTGGCTGGTTACAATTTTCTTCTTGGTTAATTTTTTCTAGGTATGTGCAGTAGAATCCAGCCTAACCAAATTAAATACAGATGAAGCTGACAGAATAAGACACCAGGTTACTCACATCTTATGCCACAACGAAACCACCAAAAAATAATTTGCAAAAAGATGAATTCACAGCGTTACAAACCTGAAAAATGATAACAGCATAATAATACTCCCAGCAGACAAAGGAAATGCCACAGTAGTAATGGACAGAAAAAGACTATGAAAACAAAATTGACAGACCTACTCCAAGACTCCACATACAAACCTATAAACACAGACCCAACCACATATCTGGAAAAATTAACCAAGAAGAAAATTTGCCCCAAATTATATACGGCCTCCCAAAAATACACAAAGAAGGCAAACCTCTCAGACCCATAGTCAGCTCCATGGGAGCCACCATTACAAAACCTAGCTAAATACTTAGCAAAACAACTACAGCCCCATGCTGAAACCGCAGCTTCATATGTACAAAACTCATACCACTTCTTAGAAATAATCAAAGATCTACACGTAGAACAAGAAGATCTCCTTGTAAGTTTCGATCGTGGTTTCACTATTCACTCAAGTCCCGATAAAAGAAAACTCTTGGAATCATCAAAAATAAATACCACCAGCCTAAAGAACTCATGGAACTAAACAGAACACTGCCTAACCAACACATTATTTCATAACAAAGGACAAAGATACAAGTAATTGAAGGAGCCCCTATGGGATCACCACTGTCACCCATCATTTGCAAACCTGTTCATGGAAGAATTCGAATCCAGAGCCTGGCTAATGCCACCCACAAACCCAAACTATGGCTAAGATACATCGATGACACATTTTGTGATTTTGGCCCATGGAAAAGAAAACCTAAGCAATTTCTAACACACCTAAACAACACACACCCCAAAATCAAGTTCACCATGGAAACAGAAAATAAACAAACAACTACCATTCCTAGATGTACTAATCTACAAAAGAACACGATGGCACACTGGGACACACCATATACCCAAAAGAAAACACACACCAACCGCTATCCTCAACGCCCAATCCCACCACCACCCAGGACAGATAAATTCCGTGGCGAAAACACTAATTACCAGAACCCAAACGCCTGGCAGACAAGACATATAAAGACTGAACTATGTACCCTGACTGAAACAAACTCCAAGTCCAATAAACATAACCAAGACTCCCAACCATCAGGATGTTAGAGAAAAAAACATCCTGCCACAATAATAGGCTAGCCTCAAATTTAAAACCAACAGCTGTGAGACCCTGACCCACATACAAACTCCATACAGAAGCCTGATGATGGCAGATGGAATTCTGCTGAAACGTTGCTTCAACTTTAAAAGCACTACAATGACATGGGATAGTACCTGAAGGAGCTGAACAGCGCGTATATATATATATATATATATATAATATATTATATATATATATATATATATATATATGTATGTGTAATGTGTATGTGTATGTGTATGTGTATGTGTATGTTATGTGTATGTGTATGTGTATGTGTATGTGTATGTGTATGTGTATGTGGTATGTGTATGTGTATGTGTAGTGTGTATGTGTATGTATATGTACTATATATTATATATATATATATATATATATAAACTTTCTTACAAAAATAATATAATAATATATTATATAATATATATAAGATATTTCTTATAATATATAAAGAATCTACAGTCAAAAACTGATATATATATATGTGTGTGGTGTGTGTGTGTGTGTGTGGTGTGTGTGTTAAGATACATTGATGGCTAAGATACATCGATGACACATTTGTGATTTGGCCCCATGGAAAAGAAAACCTAAACAATTTCCTAACACACCTAAACAGCACACACCCCAAATCAAGTTCACCATGAAATGGAAATAAACAAAACAATTACCATTCCTAGATGTTACTATCTACAAAAGAACAGATGGCACACTGGACACACCATATACCAGAAAAAACACACACCAACCGCTACCTCAACGCCCAATCCCCACCACACCCAGCACAGATAAATTCCGTGGCTAAAACACTAATTACCAGAACCAAACGCCTGGCAGGACAAGACACATATAAAGACTGAACTATGCACCCTGACTAAAGTATTGACAAGCCAACAGCTTCCACAAAAACAAAATCATCAGCTTGATCCACAAAAACACACCAGACATAACAGAGAGCTAGAAGATCAACAGACCTATGGAACAGCTGTCCTGCCCTACATAAGAGGTACTACAGATAAAATCAGTAAGAAATACTACACAGGCATCACATCAAGACTGCCTTCAAAAGAGACAAAAAAATAGCAGTCATCCTTAAAAACCCCAAAGACAAAATTGACCTGGAAAACCAAGGCATATACAAAGTTCCCTGTGCATCATGCCTGGCCACATACATTGGACAGACCAATAGAAGAACTCCCAACCAATCAGGATGTAGAAAAAAAACATTCTGCCACAATAATAGGCTAGCCTCAAATTTAAAACCAACGGCTTTGTGAGACCCTGACCCACATACAAACTCTATACAGAATGCCTTGATGATGGCAGATGAGATTCTGCTGAAACGTTGTTACAACTTTAAAAGCACTACAATGACGTGGGGTAATACCTGAAGGAAGATGAACAGCACACATGTAAGTACCCACGAAAGCTTAAAAACATACACACACACACACACACACACACATATATATATGTTTTTGACTGTAGATTCTTAAATACAACCTTTCTAATACTTAAGTAAACTCAAAAACAAGTTGAGTAAGCTAAAGAGCAAATGTTAAAATATACTGCCTTTTGTTTATAGAACACTAGCTTTCAGGACTATGCAAATTAGAAAGAGAAGAAAATTGATTATTCCACTCTTCTGAACATCTGCCCTTGTTTCCTACTGCTAGAGACAAAGCGTTTTGTAATAATTTTCATCTTCTATTTCTGTACCATTGTTGACCCAATCATACCCATAGTTTCTGATTCTGTTCCTGAGTGCTTTAATGTTAGGTACATTTAAAAAAATTGCATTGCATTAAAGTGTGATTAACAAGGGTGGGGACATATGAAAAGCCAGCCAAGCAAGAAATGCCTGCCAGGAAACAATGCGATTTTCACATGTTCCTCTTCACATTTTTGTTCTGAAGTCCTCATTGGAGCATGTGACATCAAATCATATTACTTTCGTTCAATGAACTCATAAAAACTCGTGTTGATTGAAAAGCAGTTTGTTAAATGTATATTAATTTTATGTTATATTATGCTATGTTTGTTGTATTCTGATGTGTTGTGATGTTATGTTATGATAATATATCCCTGTTAGAGGAACCTGCTGGAGCTAAAGAAAAAAGAAAATAAAGAAGGGAATTCATGGCTGAGTACTATACACTATACTATTCTTGCATTATCTTCTTGTAGGCAATTCTGACTGCCAATCCAGTAGTAGTACTTACAAATAGTAACACTTCTAGGCTAACAAATCTATATTTTTAGGATAGACCAAGCTAGGTAAAAGCATCTACCTCATCTTGGCTGATCTCAAACAGCTATATGAAGTTTTGCCTGTTTAGTACTTGGATGAGATGCCATCAAGAAATAAGGGAGCCATAGGCTAGATTGGGAAATTAAAAAAGAATCAAGACTTGAACTTGATCCATGGGAGTTAAGAGATGAGTAACTTCAAGAAGAATTCTCCACAATGAAGAATTAATCAAATTAATCCAAGTTCTTACACCAAGGAAGCCAACCACCCAACTTGCAATCTCACTTCAAAGTAGCTTTCTTAAACCTGGCACTATGGCATCTATTGGACTTCATCTCTCAGAATTCACAGCCATTTTACTGATTGAAAATTTTGGGATTTTGAAGTCCAACAATTTGGAGAACACTCTCCTGGGAAAGACTGCTTTGGGATTGACTGCTTTGGGATAGACAAAATAATGCATTATTAATAACTAATGATGCTGAAGAAATTATTGGGTGAGACTACTTCTTGCTATTTATTTATTAAATCCAACTTATATTGCATTCATCTCATGGCATCTCTGTTCCTTTGAGAAAAAGTTGGCGACACTATAATAACCAGTAAACTGGAATAGCAATTTGTCCCACTGATTTCCTCTAGGTCTAATCCATCATGCCTGGGTTTTATTACTAATTCTGACACATGCAGGATTTGAAAACAACCTTTGCCCCAACCTCTATGTTTATTTGAAGCTGTAAAGCACCTTATCTGCTGCTCCTTAATTCCGTGTTCTATTTTAATCATTGTTCCTTATCTTTGTTCTGGAGGGGAACTTGTAGGGAATAACATAAATAAAATAATCATCTTGGTCCTCTCCCCTTTCACCTTTTATTACTGGTGATGCAAGCAAAACCACCAAATCTTGTGGTTCCAGTAAGACAATTGGATTTTCCTCAGAAATCTTTCCTTTTTATTGTTATTGTTGTTTGGTGATAGGTATCCCACCCCTCCTTCTCGCCCGCCACCACTTTTTTTTTTCCTGATCCTTCATTGGTAGAATCAAAATACTCTCCAGCGAGCAGCAAAGCGAGACGTCCTGCTCCCAACCTCTCCGAGTTCTCTCCTTGTCGAAGGGAAGCTCGGAAAGGCGAACCGATTGCGAATGCCACAAATATCGACAGGAGACAGATCGAGTTTCAAGAAGCAAAAACTACAGGGAGCGACGCGCGGACCTTTTTTCTCAGCCAGCTGGGAAAGGGGGAAAAAAGTCCTTAAAAAAAAAAATCGACCTCACCCCTTGCTATCTTACCTGTTCCGAGCCAGGCTCTGTAATGGTTGGGGCAAAGAAGTCAAAAGCGAAAGTAAAAAGAAGCATGTTGGAGGCAAAAGGCACTGCTACTTCCCCTTGCTGAAGGCAGATAAAGAAGGTGACGCGGATTGGTCCACCAAAGTCTCAAGGTTGATGGAAAGCTGACGCGTGGGAAGACAGTAAAAAGGCGTTTGTGAGAGAAAAGGAAGAAGAATTTGACCGTACCAAAAAGATGAAGGCGTTTCTGGGGAGGATTTCTGTTCTACCCTGAAGTTTGCATAGTTTTCTCTTGGCTTGCAGTGCTGGAAGAACATTTATGTATAGCCATTTTCGTCCCTTCTGTGCAAATTGGCATGCAGGAATACACACACATAGAATTGAACTGAGTTTTTTTCTTTTAATTTTTCTTTTCTTTCTTTTTTACTCAGTTTCTTAATTTCAAAGTGGTTATAATTAGTAATTTGAATAGTCACCTAACAATGGTTGAACTTGGAGTTGCAAGTTGAGAGACGGAAGTGGAAGAAAACAGGGAGGCTGGAAAAACACTGCATGCCCCTTTATCAAAACAAACAAACAAAGGGGATTGTATGGGGGGGGGCAGTGCAGCATGCAGAAATTTTGACAATCTGGACAGTGCTGAAGGAAATGCCAGCATGATTAATTGAATTATTTAGACTAGGCATGAAGGTCTTCAAAAAGATATTTAAATGCTGTGATGTGTTTATATTGTGCCAAAAAGATCAGAATTGGGAAAGCTATGATATTCTCTATGAGGCCCCATGACAGAGGTATCAAATTTTGGTAACTTTATGACTTGTGGACTTCAACTCCCAGAATTCCTCTTCAACTCCCAGAAAGCTATGCTGGCTGAGGAATTCTGGGAAGTGAAGAGGAATCCTGGGAGTTGAAGGATTTGCTTCTGGGAGTTAGGTTGGAGACTCCTGCCCTATGGAAGTGACATCTGGAATTTAAAGAAGCAGGATAGGAAGAGTATTAATAATTTAGAACTTTGTGTTGAGAAGATTCTTGAGAATTTCTGTGGACAGCCAAGATAACAAATAGATAGGTAATCAACAGATCAACCTTGAGTCCTTACTTAAGACATAAATGACCAAGCTTCAGTTTTCCTACTCTGGACACTATGGGATCATCCAATTCTATAAAGAATGCTTTAATGCTGTAAGGAATGAAAAGAAGTTGACCAGCAACATGGATATGTTTAATTACAGCAGTGAAGAGTGCACTATTGGAAAAGCTGAAGGATCACGTTAGGGACAAATCATCATGGAGAATAACTATCTATCTGTTTGTTAAGAGTCAATGAACTGATGACACATCATCAATCTTCTATTGCCATACCAAGAGTACAAAACTGGTGGCTCCCAAGCTGGTCTGGAACTACATTTGTCAGCATCCTTTAGACTTGGTAATGGATGCTGGCATTACTAGAAGTTTGGTTTCAATTATTTTGGAGATATATAAAATGTCCCACCCTTGTGCTTAATGTAAGAATGGTGCTTTTTTTCTTTTCCATAGTCTCTTTTGAGTTGAGTTTGACTTGTTGACCTAATCCTTGGAGGGAGGGAGGGGGAGAGAGAGAGAGAGAGAGAGATGATCGTATGGAAGTGGTAAGCCAGTCCCCTTCATCCAATAGGGATCCCAATGTCAATGTCATTGGCTTTTACCACTTTGTTAATTAAGGACCATCTTGTTAAGCAAAATACATAGATAGACTGCACCTACCCTGATGCCTAAACAGATCAGTGAAAGTGAATAGCAGGGCCTGCATAATTTGGTTCCAAAAATGAAGTTACCACTGAATACCAAGAAGGTAGCAAAAATAACTCTATTTCCATCTTAGAGTTGTCCAATTGGACAACTGGATCATAAGAGAACCCAAAAGACATTCAAAAATATATAAGAATTACATATTAGATCAATAGAAAATTTACATATGAGATAAAAGTTTGTGCATGTGCAAGAAAATGAAAACATTGTGTTAACATTGCCACCTGGGGTGACTACACTCCTTTTTATATTTTTTCCTATGGGTTGTACTTCCCCCCCCCCTTCCCTATCTTTATGTGTGCTTTTTAATTTTATTTTTGGGTGTTCAGGAATTGCAAAACATTTAATTCTTAATGTATTTTTTTGCACCCAGATGAAACCTAGCTTCCTAATAAATGATAGACGTCCGTTTACTCAGAGCCAAGCCTCAGTAAAAGCCTCCAATACAGGAAACACAATGTTGCCAGCCAATCAAGACAAAAAAAGTTACAAAACAGACAGAAGCTATTAGAAACACCAATCAGCAAAAAACAGCAAACTCCAAGACCAATAAACACAGAACATGACTCCCAACCAATCAAGATGAAGAAAAAAATATTCTGGCACAGCAGTAGGCTAGCACCAAATTTAAAATAGAAACATCTGTGAAAATCTGACTCACAGACGAACACTATTCAGAAGCCTAATGATGGCAAATGAGATTCTGCCAAAACGTTGCTACAACTTTAAAAGCACAACTACAATGACATGGGATAATACCGAAGGAAGCTGAACAGCATACATGTAAGTACCCGTGAAAACTTTAAAAAAAAACCAAATATATATATGTATATGTATATGTATATGTATATGTATATGTATATGTATATGTATATGCATATACATATACATATACAAACATGCCAAGGTCTACATATATATATACATACATATACATATGCATATACATATGCATATACATATGCATATGTATATGCATATGTATATGTACGTATATATATATGTAGACCTTGGCATGTTTGAGTCTTTTCTTCTGTAAGATTGAGAGTATCTTGGCAATGTTTGGACGAGGTCCCACTCGCCATCTTCAGGCTGGTCCTTTCGGCTTGGTGCTTGTGAAGCATATATATGTATATTTATATATGTTTTCTTATGTTTTCATGGGTATTTATACGTATGGTATTCAGCTTTGTTTGGGTATTTTCCCATGTCTTTATAGTTGTATGTACTTTTAAAGTTGTAGCGACATTTCAGCAGAATCTCATCTGCCATCATCAGGCTCGTATAATGGGTTCATCTTTGTTGTGTGTGTCAGGGTTTCGCAACTATTTCTGTTTTAAATTTAGTACTAGCCTCATGCCTTGTTTGAATGGTTTTTTCTTCATCCTGATTGCTTGGGAGTCTTGGCCTGTGTTTATTGGTCTTGTAGTTGGCTTTGTTCTGCTTGATTGGTGTTGCTAATATCTTCTGTCTGTTTTGTCACATTTTTTTTGTCTAGATTAGCTGGCAACATTGTGTTGAAACCCAGCTTCCCAACAAATTACAGCCGGCCATTCACCTGAAGCCAAGCCATGTTGAAACACCACAATACACAAAACATGTTGAGGTAATTCCTTGTTAGAAGAATGAGCACATACAGGGAGACAAATTTTGAGAGAAGTGTTTGAATAATACACACATAGTACACAGATACACTGTATAATAAATGTAGGTTTGTAGTGTTGTGCCACACAACACCATCAGCATTGTGGTCAGAGAAGTGGTGCAGGCCATCATCGAAGAATACCTGCGAGGAGGCTCTCCAGTGCCCCTCCACTGAAGAAGGCTGGAAGAAAGTTGCAGAGCAGTGGTATCAGAAGTGGAACTTCCCCCACACAGTTTGGAGCCAATAGATGGCAAGCACGTGGCCTGCAAAAGCTCCAGCCAAGTCAGGGTCCACTTATCACAACTACAAGGGCTTCTTCAGCATCATCCTCTTTGCATGGTCGATGCTGACTACAGTTCATGTACATCGATGTTTCAGGCAACGGGTCAGGTTCAGATAGCCAGGTTACAACGCCAGTGACCTCAAGGATGGGCTGGAACGCAACCTCATCATGGGTTTTCCAGATTCAGACCCAATACCAATGATACACAAGATCTGCCTACTTCATTGTGGGTGATGATGCCTTCTCCCTCAGAACCTACCTCATGAAGCCTAAGTAGATACTCAACCGTGAAGAGAGGATCTTCAAAATACAGGCTGTCCAGGGCAAGGTGGGTGGTGGAGAACACCTTTGGATCCTGGCCAACAGGTTCCAGGTACTTCTCATCACATTGAAGCATCGCCCACAGACCGTGAGGAGGACTGTGGAAGCTTGTGCATCCTGCATAATCTCAATGGCACAACGCTAACCCAGTGTTGCAGAACAAGCTCGTGGACCCCAACAAGGCAATGGGGACATGGAGCCTGGTGAATGGAGGCAAGGACGAAAACCTCATAGATACTGTGGATGTGCAAGGCCCCAACAGAGCTTCAAGTGAAGGAAAGAAGAGCACAACCTCCTGAAACACTGGTGCACTCCCAAGCTGGAACAGTGGAGTGGCAAGACAGGATGATAGATGCTTAAATGGATGCTTCCTTCAGCCTGTCTCAATCACACGGATGAGATTGGGCCATGTAATGTTTGAGTGGCCCTAATAATGAACAGGGCATTTAATAAAGAGTTGTGTTTATGTTTGAAATGTGTGGATCAATGATTACTATTGTTATAGATAATAAAGGGCCAAAGCATGTGGCACTGGGAGGGAGGGACCATACAGTCCCACTATGCTTTGACGGAGGTTTATTCTATCCCACAGCTATTACCATGCCACAGGTATCCCTGCCATCCCATCAGCTATTCCATCCAACAGGTTCCTAACCCACTTCAATAGCTATTACCCATCCCAAAAATATCCCTGCCCATACCCACAGCTAATTACCCATCCCAAGGGTATCCCTGCCCATCCCACAGCTAATTACCCATGACCCAAAGGTATCCCTGCCCATCGCCACAGCTATTTACACATCCACAGTTATCCCTGCCCATCCAACAGCTATCCTTACCCAATCACAAGCAGGCAAAGGCTTAAAAACCATTTCCTAAAGAGTTTCCACCAAAGACTTTATTTAACTTTAAATAAATTGAAAGCAAGTGGTGTGATAGCAAAGATAATCTTTATTATATAACAAGCTTGTAAAAGCAAAATGACCCAAGTGTCCCAAGCAAAAATAAAGTCAACAGGAAGCCCACCAGTTCTCTGGCACTCTTTCCAGTCACTCTGAGGTGTGCCGATAGTCTCAGGGGGTGAAGGTCTAGGTGCTGTGGGAAGTGGTTGTGCTGCTGGAGTGCTGGTCTGAGGGGGCTGCCATTGGGGTGCCTGGCCCCAAGAGGAAACACGGGATGGTGTGTTGAGGAAGCTCTTCAGAGAGCTGGCTCAGTCTGTGATGTTGAGATGCGCCCTTCCTCCATGACATGGGGTGTCAGCCGCCAATACCGATGACAGATGTTCTGAGGCTGGCTTGGCTTGTGGGGTGGAGGAAGGAGCAGTATAGTAGGGAGTCTTGGTCTTGCAGGTGAGCGAGGTGAGGCGTGGGTGGCATCTGTGCTGGGGCTCATGGTGGCAGTTGTGCCATGGTCTTGTGGTGTGGGTGGCATTCTGTGGCATTGGTGGGCATCTGTGGTGTTCGGTGGCATCGGAGTTGTGGCACTAGTGGCATCGTTTGCCACGGTGGCATTCGATGTAACAGTGCTTAGATCTGGGAAGGGCTGCCTGTGTTGTGGACCTTCCTGGTAGGCTATAGCCTGGTTAGGAGAGGGCCTGTGGAAAGCCTTGGAAGGGCAGTGACATCACTGGGTGGAGGAGCAGACGGGACTGGGTGGGAGCAGGTTTAAGCTGGGTCTGGAGGGTTTGTGAAGAAGGACTGTGATCCTGTCCTTTACAGCCTGGTACTGTCGATTTCTGGACATGTCTCCATGAGGGTCCTGGTTAGCGTCGTGAGGAAGGGGCCTTGTGGTTGGGAGGAGTGGGATGTTTGGTGTACTAGCAGCTGAGAGAGGAGATCCACGTGCTTGTCTGATGATATCCCTGATCTCCAGCAGACAGTGTGCTCTGCCCCTCCAGCTCTGCCTCTGCCTGTTTCTGTGGTAGGATGGAGCTGGGGTGTGGATGTGGGTTGGTCTCTGGTGGAAGTCCTCTCCTTGCTCCCACTGATCAGGAGTGTCCTCCAGTTTGTGGCTTCCGCCATGGGGTGCAGCTGTTGTGGGGGTCTCTGTGTTGATACGCTCCAGATACCTGCCTGGAGCCAGGAGCTGGACTTCTTGGCCAGAAGAGGAATGGCTCTCTCTGTGGGCTGCCTGAGAGAGAGGGTTGTCAGAGGGCTGCTCCTCGGTTGTGGGACCTCACCCTCTAAAGAAGCTTGCACTTGGCCAATACGTAAGGTCTCTCGGTCTGTCAGCTATGACCATTGGCCTGGCCAGATTTCTTTGAGTGCAGCTCCCCATACCACTTGTGCTATCACCACCCGAGGACACCTCCAAACTGTAGCCCAGTGCTCTCCACCTTCTCTCTCAAGCAGCCTGCTTCCTTTTGGTGTCTCGATAGAGCCTGTGTTCCTTCGCCAAAGATATCTCGTTTCTCCCTCCAGCCAATTCCAGCACCTTATCCTCATGTTCCTCTTTCAATGGAGTATTGCCTCTCCCATTCTCATTCTCAACCTATGCTCTTCCTCCCTTCTGGCAGGGCATTCTGGGCCCTCATCAGAGGGTCCTTTGAGGTTTGTAGGGGCCTGCTCCACCACAACATACCACCAGCAACAACATATGTAGCAAAGCAAAATGCGGTACCAGCAGCACCAGCAGCAACAGGCAGAACAGCAACACCAGCAGCACCAGAAGCACAGAATCAAGAAGCACCAGAAGCACCAGAAAGCACCAGCAACCAGGCACACAGGATCAGCAGCAGCAGAGGAAAGCACCAGCATGGAACCAGCAGGACAGGATCATCAAGCAGCGAGGCACCACCAAGCAGGAGCCAGCAGGACCAGGAGCCAGTGCCAGGCAGAGTAAGCCCCGAGCAGAAGGCCCCAGCACCGAGGAGCAGCGCCAGCAGAGTAAGCCCCAGCAGAAGCCCCAGACCCAGGAGCAGTGCAGCACGAGTAAGCCCCAGCAGAAGCCCAGCACCAGGTACCAGCACCGCAGAAGCAGCATCACAGAAGAGTCAGCCCGACAGCAGAAGCCCCAGACAGAAAGCAGAGTAAGGGCCAGGGGGTGGATGGTGGCCCTGTCGCTTTTTTGCCAGGGCTGGCAGCAGATGGCAGAGGCTTTCTCTTCTTTCCCCATGGTTGTTGGCTGGCTGGCTGCGGAGCTGTGTCTGGCAGCAGGTGTTTTCCTCTGAATGCGTGACCTGCTGGCTAAGCTGCATATTCTCTTTATAGTTGGGACTGACACAATGCATTTCCCCGCCATGCTGGTGAATGCTTTGCATTCCACTTAGGCAATCCGCTAGGGCATCCGTAGGTTTCCGTGATGCATCTGCTTCATCCGCTAGGTCATTTGCATGATCCGTTCCTTCCGTTGCGCGTCCATTCGCCGTGCTCCCCCGGAAGCCCTGCGGATGTGCCATGCCGCTTCCTTATCTGCTAGGCTCCCGCTGGAGCTAGATATCTTCTGTCTGTTTTGTCAGTTTTTTTGTGTCTAGATTAGCTGGCAACATTGTGTTGAACACACAGCTTCCTAATAGAAGACAGCCGGTTCATTCACCGAACCAAGCCGTGCTGAAAACCCCCAATACACAAAACACAATGTTGGCCACTCTAATCAAGACAAAAAAACTGCTATAAAGTAGGCAGAAGATAATGAAGAAACAGCCAATCAAGCAGAAACACAGCTAACGTCCAAGACCAATGAACACAAACCAAGATCCCAACCAATCAGGATGAAAGAAAAAACTCATTCAAACAAAGCACGAAGATAGGATTCTGTTTGGATTTTTTTGGGTGCTATGGCATTAAATTGAATTCCTTTGCTAGGACATTTGTTCTCTGTTTTTGTGTTGAGTCTCTGTTGAAACGTTAATACTAATTGTTTCAAGTTGTTCTGAGTTGTTGGGGTTTCTTGTAATGTTCTAACTATTTCTTTGTTTCTTTAAGAGTTTTCATTTTTGTAAGTGGTTCATTTCAGCTTTCCAAGTTGGTAGAGTTGTTTTTATCTTATCCCAAAGGTAGAGGGTGGATTTTTGCTCCAATTCTCATGCCATCATATGTGCAGTAGAATCCAGCCTAACCACAATTAAATACAAATGAAGCTGACAGAATAAGACACCAGTTACTCACATCTTAATGCACAATGAAACCACCAAAAAATAATTTGCAAAAAGTATGAATTCAGAGCACTAGAAACCCTCAAAAATTTGAATAACAGCATAATAATTACTCCAGCAGACAAAGGAATGCCACAGTAGTAATGGACAGAAAGTACTATGAAACAAAAATTGAAAGACCTACTCCAAGGACGTCCACATGCAAACTATAAATACAGACCCAACCACATATTAGAAAAATTAACCAAGAAGAAAATTATAACAGCCACATTAAGCAAAGAAATCCAACAGACGACATACCCAAGAGAAAAATCTTCTAGATGCCCAAAATTATTACAGCCTCCAAAATACACAAAGAAGGCATACCTCTCAGCAACCCTATAGTCACGCTCTCATAGGAGCCACCATTACAAAACTACCTATACTTACAAAAAACAACTACAACACGCCATGCTTGAAACCGCAGCGCTTCATATCGTACAAACTTCATACCACCTCTTAGAAATGGATCAAAGATCTACAACGTGGAACAAGAAGATCTGCTTGTAAGTTTTGACATGGTTTCACTATCACATCAAGTCCCGATAAAGAAACCTCTTGACAATCATCAAAAATTAAATACATCAGCTAAGACCTATGGAACTAACAGAACATGCTTAACGCAACAAATATTTATGATCTACAAAGGAAAAGAATACAACAAATTAAAGGAGCCCCTAAGGGGATCACACAGTCCCCCGTCATTGCAAACCTGTTCATGGAAGAATTCGAATCCAGAGCCTGGTAATGCCACCCACAAACCCAAACTATGGCTAAGATACATCGATGACCACATTTGTGATTTGGTCCCATGGAAAAAAACCTAACAATTTCTAACACACCTAAACAACACACACCCCAAAATCAAGTTCACCATGGAAACGGAAATAAACAAGCAACTACCATTCTAGATGTATTAATTACAAAAGAACAGATGGCACACTGGGACACACATATACCAAAAGAAAACACACACCAAACCGCTACCTCAACGCCCAATCCCACCACTCACGCAGCACAGATAAATTCCGTGGCAAAAACACTAATTACCAGAAACCAAACGCCTGGCAGATAAAACACTATATAAACTGAACTATGCACCGACTGAAGTATTGAAACAGCCAATGGCTCTCCAAAAAACAAAATCACCAACTGGATCACAAAAACACACCAAGACATAACAGAGACCTAGAAAGACCAACAGACCTATGGAACAGCTGTCTGCCCTACATAAGAGGTACTCCAGATAAAATCAGTAAGATACTACTTAGGCAATCAACATAAAGACTGCTTCAAAACAGACAAAAAATTGCAGCCATCCTGAGAAACCCAAAGACAAAATTGACCTGGAAAATCAAGGCATATACGAAATTCCCTGTGCATCATGCCCGGCCACATACATTGGGACAGACCAATAGAAGAATAAGTACCCGCGCTAGATGAACACAAAAATGCAGTAAAAAAGCTGGAACACACCTCCTTACTAGTCAACAGATGAAAACCACAGGTCACAACATCAACTTCAATGGCACTAAAACCCTAGCCACTAGAAAACCCAACCACAGAATCATCAGAGAAGCCATAGAGATTGAAAAAAAGACCTGAAAGCATGAATACGAAAGAGATGTCCAGCAGACTGTCAATCATTTGGAAAACCTGAACTCTCAAATAGAAAGATCTCCACACCACAAAAACAGACAAACACTTGAGCACAGACAGACCTCCCTCTGATACGTCCAACTCAAAACACCCCCACACCTGAGCACAGACAGACTCCCTCTGATGCCTCCAACTCAAACACGCCCCCACCAGGCACCCAGGTGAAACCTAGCTTGCTAATGAACTGCAGCCGTCCTTTTACACGAAGCCAAGCTGCACTGAAGGCCTCAACACAAGAACAGAGTGTTGCCACCCAATCAAAGCCACAAAACAGACAGAAGAAACCAGAAACACCAATCAATCAAACTCCAAGTCCAATGAACACAGACCCAGGCACCTAGCCAATCAGAATGGACCAGCCTTGAATTTTGAAACAGGAGCTGTGAGACCCACATCCATACAGAAGCCTGATGATGGCAGATGGGATTCTGCTGAAATGTTGCTAACAACTTTAACAGCACTACGATGACGTGGGATAATACCGAAGGAAGCTAAACAGCACACCACACACACACACACACACACACACACACACACCACACACACACACACATATATATATATATATATATTATATATATATATATATATATATATATATAGAGAGAGAGAGAGAGAGAGAGAGAGAGAGAGAGAGAGAGAGAGAGAGAGAGAAGAGAGAGAGAAGAGAGAGAGAAGAGAGAGAGAGAGAGAGAGAGAGAGAGAGAGAGTTGTATGTACTTTTAAAGTTGTAGTGACATTTCAGCAGAATCTCATCTGCCATCATCAGGCTCATATATTGGGTTCGTCTTTATTTTGTGTGTTAGGCTTTTGCAGCCATTTCTGTTTGAAATTTAGTGCTAGCCTCATGCTTGAATGGTTTTTGTTTGAATGGTTTTTTCTTCACCCTGATTGGTTCGGAGTCTTGGCCTGTGTTTATTGGTCTTGTAGTTGGCTGTGTTCTGCTTGATTGGTGTTGCTAATATCTTCTGTCTGTTTTGTCATGTTTTCTTGTCTAGATTAGCTGGCAACATTGTGTTGAAACCCAGCTTCCTAATAGATGACAGCCGGTCATTCACCCGAAGCCAAGCCTTGCTGAAAACCCCCAATACACAAAACACAATGTTGCCAGCTAATCAAGACAAAAAAATGCTGCAAAGTAGGCCGAAGATATTAGAAACACCAATCAAGCAGAACACAGTTAACTCCAAGACCAATGAACACAAACCAAGATTCCCAACCAATCAGGATGAAGAAAAAACCATTCAAACAAAGCATGAGGCTGGCATTAAGTTTAAAACAAAAATGGCTGTGAAAGCCTGACGCACACGATGAAGATGAGCCCAGTACACGAGCCTGATGATGGCAGATGAGATTCTCCTAAACGTCACTACAACTTTAAAAGCACAATTATAAAGACATGGGAAAATACCTGAACAAAGCTGAATACCATATATACATACATGCATGCATACATACATACAAACATACATACATACATACATGTAAGTATTTTAAATATTTAA
Organism: Laticauda laticaudata; assembly: GCA_004320025.1. NCBI lineage: Eukaryota > Metazoa > Chordata > Lepidosauria > Squamata > Elapidae > Laticauda > Laticauda laticaudata. The sequence goes on from BHFT01002875.1 coordinate 81,169, forward strand.
AATATTCAAAGAATTTTCTTTATTTTCTTTAACTTTGCTTACATTTGTATTGGGTTTGTATTATAACTTTCTTCCAGATGATAGGAAATAGTGTTTGTTTGTTTATTTAATTATAATTTATCACTGTAAGGGTAGGTTGGCTTTGGGGGGATTGGAGAATGGTATGCCTTTGAATCAGTGTTGACTCCTGGAGTTGCCTGAACTAATCCCTGGAGATTTCTTGGCAAGATTTGGAAACATAATGTCTTTGCCTTCTTCCTTGGGCTGAGAGAGACTGTGCACCTATCCTAAGGTCTTTGAACTGCTTTGTATAGAGGTAGAACTAGAACTCACAGTCTTCCTGTTCCTAATCTGGTACCTTGACCATTATATTAAGCAAGTTCTTTGATAATAATAACAATAATAAAAAGCAGATAAAAAGAGGTTAACTGGAGAATAGATGACCTAGAAATGAGCTATAGATATTAGGCAAAACTTTACTCATAAATGTTGGATTGTTTATTCCTGGAATTAGAAGGGATGCTATATGTGCCATTAGTCTACAATTTAATTTAGATAGTAAAATATTAATAGAAGTGTAGAATAATATAAGGGAATGTTGAAAATATCCAGATGGGCTTTAACATCTTGTATGTACTTCACATATTGCTATGGGAATTAATAAATGTATGGTGTATATAATGATTTCAAGGTCTTTCTTCTGGATCCCTCTAGCTGGAGGCACCTTTTGTATAAGAATTTGTTTTAATAAATCTCAACTTTTTCATTGTGCCTGATTCATTTGGACTTAGCTAGGAACAGATCTTCCAGCAGGTATTTTCCCCACAGTAGAACACAATGACAAACTATTTGCATACTGTGGCTAAGAAGCCTGCATGGAGGAAGAAGGAGTGTTGTGTTTGTTCATCACCTTGAGTTATTTATATCAATAATTAAATTACAATAAAATGAATTAAAAAAAACAAATAAATGTGTCCATTAATTCAACAGAAGCTGAATCTGACTTGAGCAATACTTGACTATATGATATTTAAACAGACAGAATACAAGACATATAGGCTGCATAAGTATTTCAGTGTATGCTTCATGTTATCTTCTCAGACAGATGAAAAGAACTTTGTAGTTCTTGTGGCACAAAGAACTTTACTGAGATAGAACCAAGCCATTGCTGGTGTCTCCATCTCAAATATGAAATTATTGTAAGTTTGCTTTTCCAAGAACAGACCTGTGATCTTTTAAAGATATGGTGCCCTCCAGAATCATTAGACTATATCCAGAAGCTCCAATCATGGGGTCAGTAGGACATGGACGTTCCTAAAAATTTGTAAAGAAAACTTAAATACACACACTATGCTCAAATACAGTATTCTTTGGAAAGATGGCCATTGTGGAATGAACAGTTGCATAACATAGTTGCTTTCGGGTACTCCTTTTAAGCTTTTTGTAAATGTCTGATTGGTCTTTTATCTATCTGGGTTCTTACAGTTCTACCTCTTTCTTTGAATTAAATTAAAAAGTCTCCACCCTACCCTGGGAAAGAGTAAATTGGTAACTCTAAGTTCCCTTGGAGAAGTGAATCTCAAATACATTATTTAACCAAAATAAACAAACTGTTTCCTTTAAGATGCTAGGAGGAGTTATATAGAGAGTATAACATTTATAAAAGGAGGTCAGAGTACAATTAACAGTTATTTATATGATTTTATGCTTCATCTACCTGTTAACTTTTTTCTTCTTTTAGTACTTGACTTAAACCAAGACAGATTCATAAACAAAGATGGTGAAATTTCTTGGCATTGAAAGTCTGGTCCTCCTCTCTCTTCTGATGGGTAAGAGAACATTTTTTCTTTAAGGCATTTGTGTTTTTTTTAAAAAGATAGGTGTATAAAATACAAAGAGCCTCATCCCTCCTCTTTTTTTTATAAGGCATCCATTTTTTTACTATTTTGAAAAATTAAACATAACATCACAGATGATGAGAGAAATTCCCTCCCGTTTTAACAAAAGGTAAAGTTTAGATTATTTAATCCAGGGCAGGTTATTAATTTTAATTTACTAGTTTTGATTTTAGAAATGATCTCTACTTTAAATTAATGCAATTGGCTAAGACCCTAGATCTGATAGTAGAATGGTATGAAAAATATTATGTATTTCTATCCTGTTTTAATTGAAACAATTTTTAAAATTTCTTTTATTTTAAAGGAGAGAAATTTCTGAACTCCACTGGGTGTTCCATTTATACATGCATTTCTTTGGTAAATGTGGATAACAAGAGTATAATAGTTACTTTGACTCATAGATTCCAGGGCATTCTTCCAACTCTTGTATATCTACCTGAGACTAGACTGTTAAATGGCAGATTTTTAATTAATGTTCCTTTTGTTTACTAAAAATAATCTGAATTTGTTACTTGGATTCTGAGAAAGGATTTGTTTTGTTTTGTTGAAAATTTTAGAAATATGTTTGGATTTAATATAGTTTTCCCAATATTTGGATTGGTAGGATTTATTCAGCTGTGATTATTCTTGAGTCATATTGATGTAATATTTCATGATGTTTACACTACATATACCTTCTTTCTCACTTTTTAAAATGTATTTATTATTTACTTATTTGGAAAATTTATATTGTCAACAACTTTTACATGGCAACTCAAGGTGGCTTACAGGACAAGTATTCAGATGTTCTTTACTTTTGTCAGTTTTGTTATGTTGCAACCCAGTGGTGGGATTTTAATTTTTTTACTAGTGGCTCTATGGGCATGGCTTGGTGGGCATGATGTGGCTTGTTGGGGGTGGCTTGGTGGGTGTGGCAGGAGAAGGATACTGTAAAATCTCCATTTCCTCCCCACTCCTGGGGAAAGGTTATTGCAAAATCCAATTCCCTCCCCACCCAACTAACCTGCTTTCCAGCTCCATTCTCCCGTGCAGGGCAACAAAAGAAGACCCAACCAAATAGCTGGGACATGGGAGGCAGAGAATAGATGGGGGTGGGCCAGTCAGAGGTGGTTTTTGCTGGTTCTCTGAACTACTCAAAATTTCCGCTACCGGTTCTCCAGAACTGGTCAGAACCTGCTGAATACCACCTCTGCTGCAGTCTAATTCTATATTTGTTAAAATTCATTTTTTCCTCATTAATCTACACTCAGTATCCCATAATGACAAAGTGAAAACAGAATTTTATAAATATTTCATCTGCTCTAATTTATTTTGAAATTAACATAACCTTTCAATTTGATTTTAGAAAGGGAGAGGACAGTAAGTTATAGAGGCAATGTTAAGAAAAGTGCTGAACATATCTCACAAATCCTCCCAAGCTCTGAAACTCTTTGGATGGTGTTGGGTCAAAAGTTCCTTCAAATCTGTATCTTTACCAGAGATAAGTAGTGATATGTGCTGTACTGAGAATGGTCATTTTTGAATGACACAGCACATTTTTAAAATTCCAAGTCTCATATGTTAATTAATTAATGAATAATTGATTCAAAAATGTATCTTTGATGTCATGATAGACATCGTTGATGTAAAAAGTGATCTTAACATTGTATATAATTTCTGACTTCTGGTTGTTCTTCTGTCATGTTGGAGTGGAATCCATGATCATGCATGGTTTTGCTCTGTGTTCACTTGTTGGAGGGTCCCAACTGTGACTGGAACCACCAAGGAGGGGTGGTGAAGAAAGGGAGACTGCTTGGAGGGTTAAGGGGAGCTGCATCTCCTCTCCCTGACAAGATAAATTCCCCCAAAGACAAGTTGCAGCGGTGGTGTAAAATGGCCACCATGAAAATGGGAAGCAATCTGGGAAAAACTGTGCTAGAGCAGTGAAGTTGTGAGCGGTGTGTGAACCAGGCAATATACATGGACATTAAGGTACCCCGGAATTAAGAAATAAAGAACTATTTTTGATGAAAATGTGTAAAGCGACAACCAGAGAGAGTGAGAAGAAAATTTGAACTTATGAAATTAGTTTTAAACATTGAAATGAATTAATTTGAGGTGGAAAAGTTACAGGAAAATATCTGATTACAAAAGGTTTGGAAATTAAACTGGATAATTATTAGACTTTTGGCACTAAATAGGCATAAGTAAATGCTGGAATTGAACATGTTAAAAAGAAATAGTAGCTAATAACAGGAATTAGTGAAATTAGGTGGAACATGGAAACAGAACTGAGAGCACCACCTAATGGTACAGGAAAAAATTCAGTGTCTCTTTGAAAAGTGCTTGGTTTTTCTAAAATTAAAACTTAAAAGGAAATAAGAGGAACTCCACTATAATAAAATAAAAATACTGAAAAGTGAAATACTAGAATACTAAAAGGGAAAAAAATATGTGAAGAAATTGACTTGGATTATTTGGTGACTTTGGGAAAAAGAAATTAACAGAAGGAACCCAAAAATAAAGACTTATGGACATTGATTGCTGAAATTAAATATAAAAGATGCTGGTTGAAATAAACTATTGGACATTTGGATTGGATATAATTATCAAAGAAGGAGGGGGAAAAAGGAGAAGCTTACAAAATAGGAGAATTATATGAGGAAATGAGACTGGAAGTACAAGATATGAAGGAAATGATATTTCTTTCCTAAAAGAAAGCATGGAAATGTACAGTATTATGCTACAAAAATTAGAAATGGTGATTCAGATTGAAGAAGAACAAAGAAAACCAGAGGGGGAAAAGTTGAAAAGTTGAAACCAGCTTTAAAGAACAAGTAGAACAATGAACATTAAAACGGGGGGGGGGGGGAGGAAAATTAAGTTAAACAGTTGAGGTTTGATGTGATAATTCAAGGTGGGAATTGTTTGGAAAACTAAAACAAGGGAAAAGGAAACAGCAGAAGATAGAACTACAGGGGAAAGATCGGGAAAGGGAGGGGGACAAAATAAAGAACCTTGGAATAAGAAATGGAGATAAATAATAAAGGAAAAAAGGGGAATTAAGAGAAAGGACCAGAAAATGAAGGGAGGCAGAAAGCAACAAGAATGAAAAGAAATTATATAGTCAGGAGGATGAGAGAAAATGGGTAGAAGAAGAATACAGAGGGAGATTCTGCAAGGTAAT